>ML289413.1:0-12033 GCA_005239495.1 Nicotiana undulata
AGAGCGATCAACCCTCTAACACCGCCTTTCCTTTAGAATTCGACTCCGGAACGGTATTATCTATACATAATCAACTCAAGTATATAAAAAATGGCTCAATAAATTAAACCCATAGCCTAATTATCAATTTCTAATCATTCTTCCTAAAATTCCAAAATTTGACCCCGGGCCCACGTGGTCGAAACTCGAAGTTCGGACCAAAACCCGATCACCCATAACCCCACGAGTTCAAATATATGATTAGTTTTNAAGTTAAATATACATACCTATGGAACTATGGAGGAAGGAAAGCTTGAATTTCGTCTATGGGGGTTTGGGGAAGAAGGAGGAAGTGAGAAAAGGGTGAAATCCCGTAATGGGTCTGTTTTGGGACTTAATAAAATAACTGGGCAAAATTAGCCTATGTGATCGCGGAGGCAGGAATGCGATCGCATAGAGACCAAGGCTGGGTGCACTGCGATCGCGGAAGGGCTAATGCGATCGCACAGGTATACGACCTCCCCCTTATGCGATCGCACAAAGGAAATAGCGATCGCACAGGGTATTTTCCTCCAGCTGCCCTTACCCACCTAATACACTATGCGATCGCGGAGTATGCTATGCGATCGCATAGTGCAACAGACTACCCCCCAGGCACGAAGCTATGCGATCGCGGACAACTCTATGCGATCGCATAGAGTAAACTTTGCCCCTACCAACCTAATGTTGTGCGATCGCGGATATGCATATGCGATCGCACTGAAGGAAAGGCCTGACCCCAGAAACAGGAGAAACACCAGATTTTCCTATCTTTTTACACCCCGTTAGCTACCCGAAACTCCCCCGAGCCCTCGGGTTTCAAAATCAAAAACACACACGACTCCCGATACGTCCTACGGACTTGTTCAAGCTTTTAAATCATCAAAATATCATCAAAAACACGGATTTAAACCTCAAAACTCTTAGAAATTTCTTAAACTTCATAAACTTCTAAATTTCCCATTTTTAATCCGAAACACGTCATTTCAAGTCCGTTTTACACCAAATTTCACAGATAAGACAAATAACATATAATAAACCTGTTCCGGGCTCCAGAACCATAATACGGGCCCGGTAACACGGTTTTCACATAATAATTCATTTTCAAAATCCTTTATTATTTTCAGAAAACAATTTTCTTTAAAAATTCTTTTCTCGGGCTTGGGACCTCGGAATTCGATTCCGGGCATATGCCCAAGTCCCATATTTTCCTACGGATCCTCCGGGACCGTCACATCACGGGTCCGGGTCCGTTTGCCAAAAATGTTGACCAAAGTCAACTTTATTCAATTATTAATTATCAAAACTCATTTTAATCCAATTTTCACATAATAGCTTCCCGGCTACACGCCCGGGATGCGCACGCATATCGAAGTGGGACTAACAGAGGCTCTCGGAGCCTCGGAACACAGATATAGCTTAAATTACGTAAGATGACCTTTTGGGTCATCACAATATCCTTATTCTATAATACCTTTTCCTTTACCCTAAGTCCCTAACCCTATTATTTCCTCCCATTCTTCAACGCCGGTACTCTGGTTAGTAATGTTGTTACCCTTTTTAATTCTTACGTTTTCATACATTCGTATTATCTGTTATTCGATTTTTTATGGAATATCAAAGGTTTTGTGATTATTTTTCATCACATATTTGTCTATCTTTTCGGAGTTTCCTAGATTTCCTGGCTGTGTTTTCCTTAGCGATAGAAGATTTATTTCTGTCTCTTGATTCCCAAGAATTTAAGGCCATCTCGAATGTTAGTATTGTGTTTGCCATAGTAGCTCTTTTACTTGTTAATTTAGAGAAAGATTCATAAATCAATGCAGTCTGAGCTGAGTTAGGTTGTTTCCGTTTCAGAAGTCATAAGTTCCTAATTTGTTGTGATGTTCAGCTGTTAAGCTTCCAATCTCAATATTGGGGGAAGAGATTGACAAAAGATCTCCGCCAGAGCTTCTCAAGCAATTCGAGATGGCCTTAAATTCTTTTTGTCCATATTAGTTAGGTGTATTTATAGCGATATACTTTCCGTGGAATCTCACAAATTTTCTTATTGGTGTAATAGATAAACGAATCGATAAACCCCAAAAATCGATAAATCGAAATCGAAAAAATTGAAACCTTATTGAAACGATAATGATAAGCATATGTACAAATCGATAATCGATAAGTAATTATCAATAAGGGTCAACATCGAATCGATGAATGCACACCCCTACCAAGTAGCATCCTAATAAAGCCACTATCACTTCAATGATTAAAGATTGATATTCATAAGGTTAAGCTAAGTGTCAAGTTACTACAACTTGATAAATTTTATAATTATTTATGAAAAAAATTTGAACACCAAAAAAATAACCAAGATACAATTATAAAGTCAATATATATATATATATATATATATATATATATAAATTTAGACAAATTAGAGATTGTGAATATAATGCTTCTCTCTTTATACTTTTGAACAAAATATTAAAAGGCTTCTCTCTTTATAATTTTAATGAATTCAAAATTATAATCTAACTTATGCTTAAAATTATAATCTAACTTAAAATAAGCATATTTAAACTATAAGTAAAACATTGAATGGAAAAACTAATTAAATAAAAGAGTAGAAAAAAAATATACGAAAATAGGAAATAAATATAATATTAGGAAATTGATAAATTTAGACAATTCCTAGAAAACACCTAAACCCAAACTTGCATCTTTAAAAAAATAAATTTATTGATAAATTTAAATAATTTCTAGAAAACACCAAAACCCAAATCAACATCTTTTTTTTTAATAGAAAAATACTGTCATTAACTCCATCACCGACATCTTCTTAATTGAAATCTATTATTCTCAAAAACTTTATTTGATCCAACTATGCCAGCACATTTTAGCATTCTCACAAATGGTAATAATTGTTACCAACAATATATAAATGGGATTGTGTACCATAGCAAAGTTTTTTGGTCGGTATGTATCAAGTCAGTCAACTTTTTGACCTATTAATTATATTATTACTCAGTTGTTTTCATAAAGTTGCGGAAATATTTATCAGTTGACGAGTTAATATAATAATATTATCTATTATTTCATGAAGAAAATACAAAGATGATAAATATTTTTAAATATTTTAAATACATACTTTATCTTTAATTTTTTCCAATTTATTCAATTACTTAAATAATAAAATTGTAATTCAAGAAAAATAGTAGAATTAGATAGTTATTGTGTCACTCTTTTTGATACTTAGTCCTAAAATCCTCCGCACAATGCGCGGGTATGAATACTAGTATCAAAAGAAGGTGCCAAGAGTGGAACGCCAAATCCACCAGAGCAAACAGATCTAACCTAGTAAGTGGCGTACGCAAAATTGTTTATAAGCGGTGTCACATTTTTTAATAGGCAAAGAAACGAACATATGAATAACTACTATAATGTATCGTACCTCATTTTTCCGAATATAAGGATTTTTTCCAATTTAAGTGACATTATTTGAAATGTGTAATAAAAAAATAAAGAAGAATATTGCAAAGAAAGAGAAAGAATTCTTATTGCTTTGAGATGAATTATAATGAAAAATGACCCCTCTGTTTTGTCACGACCCAAAATTCATTGAGGTCGTGATGGCGGCGGACACCATTGTCAAGCAAGACAACACTCAATAGTTAATTAAATTCCTATTTTAGTATTTTAAAATCGTTACTTTTCATTTCCTTATATAATAAGCAATAAAATTTACAGAGTAATTAACGATGTTTGACAATTCAATTACCAAATACACCCCAAAGTCATCCCAGAACCCGGTGTCACAAGTGCATGAGCAATTTCTAAGAAAAAAAACAAATAAAATACAATAACCGTACGAAATACAAATGGGACAATAAAGAAGGTACAACTCAATACTCTGAAGGAGACTCTGCTGGCTGCGGGTCGTCTCGAGAGAAGCAGCTCTCCTAAGTCTCCATAACAGCCACACCACTGCGTCAAGCGGGACCACTAGATATACATGTACCCGTGCAACAAAAATGCACAACAAGTGTAGTATGAGTACGAAAACAACGTATACTCAGTAAGTATCATGCCTAACCTCGAAGAGGTAGTGACGAGAGGTCGACTTTGACACTTGTTAGATGTCAATTTAATATAATCAAGGGTGATGTCAAACATGGATGTTATTATCAAATAACAAATAACAACATGGAAGGACAACTTCTTTCATAAATTATAAATTCCAGTTTCCGTCATCTCAGTTAACAACTTATATCTTAAGGCAATTAAATAGTTCAAATCACAGATGGTATCCAGCAAATACCATGCGCAGGAAATGCCGAGGGTCGAACGTCTCGAACCATAGATGCATCTATTAACCTACCGTGGAGTACAAACCAATCCCATGAGAGTAGTAAAAGAAATTACCCCGCTCGCGGAATATAAATTGTGAAGCGGTTACACATAAACATACACATTCAACAGTCAACCCCGACTACATCGGGAAAACAATTATCCAAGAAAAATGCCAATTTATCTTTTAAATGGTCAAGAAGATGGTGTTTAATCTTTTTAGAAATTCATTTGCCAAGTTCGATATGATTTAAGCATCTTAAATTTATCAGTAAAATTACAAGTACGACAAGTAAAGCATGCTTTTGGGTCCTAGACTACCCGAACATAAGCATAATAGTAGCTACGCACGGACTCTCGTCACCTCGTGTGTACTTAGCCCCACAAAGAAAAACACATAATTAATTATTTTACCTATGGGGACAATTCCCTCTTACAAGGTTAGAAATGAGACTTACCTCGCTCTGAAGTTCCATAAACGGCTCCCAAGCCATTCCGACAACTCAAATCGATGCACAACGCTCCAAAACTAGCCAAATAACGGGCAAATCAATAAAAACATACCCTAATACTTATAACAATTCAATTTACATAAATTCCCAACTCCGCTTGATAAGTTGACAAAATTTTCCTCGGGCCCACGTGCCCGTATTCCGATTTTTTTTAAAGATAAAGATTACCCATAGCATTACGAACTCAAATATATATTTTATTCCCAATTTCATGCCCAATTTCGTGGTCAAAATCCAAAAATACCAATTTCTAGGTCTTCAACCAAAACCCCACAATTTCCACTAATTTCCATGTTCTAATCCATATATACTCATGTATTTAACTCAAAATTGTGAAGAAAGCACTTACCCCATTCCATATGATAAAAATCGCCTAAAAATCGCTTCAATCCGAGCTCCATAGCTCCAAATATGCTAAAAATGGCCGAAACCTTGATATATAACTTCTTCCTAGGTATTTACTCATCGTGATCGCGGAAAATGTTTCGCGATCGCGAAGAACAAATACACAGCTCTTCCGGACAACCTCTAGTATAATGGTCATAACCTTTTGTACAAAGCTCCAAATTGAAAATGGTTTGACTCCTTGAAAACTAGACTCCAAGGGATACAACTTTCATTCTTTTCTTATCTCCCAATTCCATATAAATTACGAGATATAAGTTGCTAAAGGCAGCCCTATGCAACACAATGCGATTTCCAAACTCTTCCCGGACATGTTGTAGTGTATCAACCATAACTCTTTGTACACAACTCCAAATGCGAAATGGTTTAATTTTCTGATAACTAGACTCAAAGGGCTACAACTTTTATTTTTTGAATCATCTCCAAATTCCTTATAGATTGCAAGATACAAGCTTCCAAAGTCGAGTCAGTGCAGCAGAATATTTCCTCTACGCGATCGCGAAAGGCCTTCTGCGATCGCGATTCACTGGCCAATTTCTCTCATTTTACTCATCGAAATCATATCAATTCCCCGCGATCGTGTAGCACACTGCTGTAGCCAAAAACCAACAGCTAAAAATGGCCTAGAATTGGTCTGAAACCACCTCGAAACTCACCCGAGCCCCTCGGGACCCCGCCCAAACGTGACAACAAGTCTCAAAACATATCACGGACTTAGTCGAGGCCTCAAATCACATCAAACAATGCTAAAAACACGAATCGCACTCCTATTCAAGCTTTATGAACTTTAGAACTTCAAACTTCCGTATTCGATAGCGAAACCTATCAAATCACGTCCGATTGACCTCAAATTTTGCACACAAGTCATATTCGACATTACAAACCTACTCCAACTTTCGGAATTGGAATACGACCCCGATATCAAAATTTCCACTTTCGGTCGAACTCCTCAAAAACATTCAAATTTCTAACTTTAGCCAAATGATCCCAAAATGACCTACGGACCTCCGAATCCACTTCCGGTCGCGCTCCCAACACTTGAATCACCATACGAAGCTATTCCCAGACTCGAAATTCCAAACGGACATCGATAACACAGAAACACACTTCAACCCAAATTTATGAATTTATTCCAAGAATGTTAACTTCCACAATAGGCGTTGAAACGCTCCCGGGTCATCCAAAACCCGATACGAACATACGCCCAAGTCCGAAATCATCATACGAACCTGCTGGAACCTTCAAATACCAATTCCGAGGTCGTTTACTCAAAAATCACAACTCAACCAATTCTTCCAACTTAAAGCTTCCGAAATGAGAATTCTCTTTCCAAATCGACTCTGAACTTTCCGAAATTCAATTCCAACCACGCGTGCAAGTCATAATACCTGAGGTGAAGCTACTCATGACCTCAAACTGCCGAACGACGCACTAGAGCTCAAAACGACCGGTCGGGTCGCTACATGTTTATAGGGAAAGAGTGACTTAGCCACCAAGTAAAATACTTAAAATCTCTCTAAAATATAGACATTCACCTTAAATAAAACTCTATTTATAACACTCCCCTTGAATGTCTATTCAATAGATAATGTGCCTCGTTAAAACCATAACTAAAATGAAACCTAGTGGAAAACAAATAAAAAGAGTACATGTGTTTAGAAATACACCTTTTGATTGCCTCGTTAAAGACCTTGCAAGGAAAACCCAGTGGAACAAAATTTTGTAAGGGAAAAAGAGTAAAACGCGTATTAACTCCCCTTGATGAGAGCATCAATTCACATCCTTGAGCCTTCGCATCCCAATCTTGTACACTAATTTCTTGAAGGTTAACGTCGGTAGAGATTTTGTGAACAAATCAGCCATATTATCACTTGAACGAATCTGTTGCACATTGATATCACCATTCTTTTGAAGATCATGTGTGAAAAATAACTTTGGTGAAATGTGATTTGTTTTATCTCCTTTTATGAATCCTCCTTTCAATTGGCCTATACATGATGCATTGTCTTCATACAAAATCATGGGTAGTTTGTCACACTTCAAACCACATTTGTCTCGAATAAGGTGTATTATAGACCTCAACCACACACATTCTCAACTTGCTTCATGAATAGAAATTATCTCAGCATGATTAGATAAAGTATCCACGATTGATTGCTTAGTCGATTGCCAAGATATGGAAGTGCCTCAACATGTAAACAAATAAAATATTTGAGATCGAGCCTTGTGTGGGTCAGATAAATACCCAACATCGGCATAACCAACAAGATTGGGGCTGCAATTATTGCCATAAAATAAGCCCATATCGGTAGTCCCCTTTAGATACCGCAATATGTGTTTGATTCTATTCCAATGTCTACTTGTAAGAGCAGAGCTATGTCTTTCTAAGACATTAATTGAAAAAGTTATGCCAGGCCTTGTAGTATTAGAAATATACATTAGTGCACCAATTGCACTAAGATATGGTACTTCAAGACCAAGTAGCTCTTCATCATTTTCTTGAGGTCAAAATGGATCCTTATTAACATCAAGTGATTGAGCAACTATCAGAGTACTTAATGGATGTGCTTCATCCATGTAAAATCATTTCAATACCTTTTTGTGTAGGCAGATTGATGAACAAAAATCTCATTTTCTATATGTTCAATTTGCAAACCGAGACATAATTTTATCTTTATGAGATCTTCCATCTCAAATTCTTTCTTTAAACAATCAATTGCCTTTTGGAGTTATGTATGAGTTCCAATAAGGTTTATGTCAACGACATATGCGGCAAGTACAACAAATTCCGATGTTGTTTTCTTTATAAAAACACATGGACAAATGACATCATTTATATAACCTTCCTTTAATAAATACTCACTAAGACGGTCATACCACATTCGTCCTAATTGCGTTAGATCATACAAAGATCTTTACAATTTGATTGAAAATATTTCCGCGGACTTTAAATTATGTGTGTGAGGCATTTTAAATCCCTCAGAATTTTCATGTATATCTCATTATCAAGTGATCCATAAAGGTAGGCTGTAACCACATCCATTAAATGCATGTCAAGTTTTTCATGGACATCAAAACTAATGAGATAATGAAATGTTATTGCATCCATAACGGGTGAATATGTCTCTTTATAATCGACACCAGGCCTTTGTGAAAATCCTTGTGCAACAAGGCGTGCCTTATATCTTTGTAGCTCATTTTTCTCATTCATATTGTGTACAAAGACCCATTTATAGCCAACGGGATTAACACCATTAGGTGTTTGGACTACAAGCCCAAAAACTTCACGTTTCGCAAGTGAATCCAACTCAGATTGGATTGCTTCTTGCCATTTTGGCCAATCATGTCTTTGTCGACATTCTCCAACAAATTGAGGTTCAAGATCCTCACTATCTTTCATAATGCTATATGCAACATTATATGCAAAGATATAATCCACCACTATATTCAATCGATTTAAATTTATCTCAATATCGATTGGATTTATTGATAGTTCTTTATTTTCTTGAGTCATAGGCTCATTGATTTGCTTATGAATCTCAGGGTTGGTTAAGTCGTGGATTTCTTCATGAGACTCTTTCGTAGTGTCATATTCATCATTTGTTTTCCTTTTTCCAGGACTTCGATCCTTAGAACCTTATGGTCCGCGCTTTAGGCGTGCTTTTGACTCATTAGCTATGACACTAAAAGATTGTCAAACAGGGACATCAATACGGATTAGATCATTCTCTGCAGGGATATGTGATTTTGTTATCCTTTTCAGATCCGTAAATGCATCTGACATTTGATTTGCTATTTCTGCAAATGGATAATCTTTTGCACCTCTTTTTCACAAATAGATACACGTGGATCAAGATGAGACAATGATGGATTTTTCCATAAAATTTCCCGTTTGGTTTCACCAATTTCTCCCCCTAATTTTGGGAAAAGTGTCTCATCGAATCGACGATCTGCAAATCGAGCAGTGAACAAATCCCGATAATCTGTCGGTCTGAGACCAACTAGCATTACTGCATGCAAAATGGCAGGACCCCAAATAGAAGTGGGTAGCCTCATTTTCATAAGTGACGGTCTTGCTATCAATTGCAGACTTTTTATTAAAGACTCTGCAAGGACATTTTAAGTGTGAACATGAGCTACAGGATGTTCCATTTTTATCCCAATTAATAAGCAATAATTATTAAATGCTTCGGATGAAAACTCAGCAGCATTATCTAGTCTAGTAAATTTAATTGGATTATCGGAAAATTGAGCTCGTAATCGGATTATTTGTGCCATTAATTTTGCAAATGCGAGGTTGCGAGATGGAAATAGGAACACATGAGACCATCTTGAAGACGCATCTATTAAGACCATAAAATATCTAAATGACCCGCTAAGTGGGTGAATAGGTCCACAAATATCCCCTTGTATACATTCCAAAAACGCAGGGGACTCAATCCCAATCTTTGTTGGTGATGGTCTAATAATTAACTTGCCTTGATAACAAGAAGTGCAAGAAAATTCATTATTTAAAAGAATCTTTAAATTCTTTAATGGATGCCCATTTGAGTTTTCTATAATTCGTCTCATCATAATTGCTCCAGTACGTCCCAGTCGATCATGCAAAAGTACAAAAGTATTGGAATCGGTAACCATTTGGGTTACAATAGAATGTGCCTCAATTGCACTAAATCTTGTCCAATACATGCCACAAGAAAAAGATGCGAACTTCTCAATAACCCTTTTCTGGCCAGAGACATTTTGGGTAACGATGAGATATTCAAGGTTATTCTCATCTATTATCTCAATATTATATCCATTTTGGCGGATATATTTAAAACTCAACAAGTTCCTCTTGGACTTGGAGGAGAACATTGCATTATCTATGATAAGTATTGTTCCTTTAGGCAGAGTTATAGTATCTCTTGTTAGTAATCTGTATTTGTAAAATAATTCTGGAGAAAATAAATAACATAAACAGAAATGTAAATGAAATAACAAAACCAATTCGAGCCCGCTGAATTTACAGTATTTCCTTAAGGAATTTAATCCCCTCCTAGTACCCCAGGTTATGGATTATTTTCTCCCAGGATAGAACGAATTACACACTGGTGTAGTGGTACTTCAAACCCCAGTGTTTCAGCGAACACAAAGTTCGGTTGCAAATCAAACTTACTGTTGCTTTCTTTGNGCCATAGAATAAATGCAATGACATAATTGGCTATTTACTCAACAATAAAGAGAGAAAATTGAAGGGTAGTTAATTTTCTGTTACAAAAGCAGAAAACTGAATGTTGGATAATTGAATGGATTTAATATTAATATTTATTTTAATATTAATATTTTGTTATTAAATAAACTATTTAATAACATTTCTGTTAATATTTACTATTAACAAATAAATATGGTCCAAAAAATTAATCAATCGATCGATCATTTGACCAAATCCAAATCCAAATCCAAATCCGAATCCGAATCCGAAGCCGAAGCCAAAGCCGAGGTCGAGGCCGATCCAAGCCGAGCGAGCGACGACGACGGGCGAGGCTTGCCTTCTTCTCAACTCTTTATGAGCTAGAAGAAGAGCAATTGCTTATATACCCATCAAAAACCTTTTCCTCTTCCCATGTGGGACAATCAAGGAGGGAAACTCAAATATTTCATTTTCCCCTCCATTTCCCGTTCACTATATTTTAAGCATTAATTAGCTTAAAACCCAACATCTCTTCCACTTGAATGGGGAATGGCTATATCACGAAAGTATGCATGAAAAACTGTGTGATTTGCAAGCAAGGATTAATTGCATCTGGATAAGTAGGTTTCCCTTTGAACTTTCTGTAGTGAACTTATGTCGGATATACTCGATCAATCGGTAGATTTGATATCTTTGAACCGTCAAACTTTGGTGTATACCTAGACAACCACAAGTCACACAACCAATCCTTAACCGTCTTTGGTTCTCATTGTTGTGTTCGTTTCAGCCATGAACACCGCCTGGTTTCATAAGTGCATAGAGAACTGGCCTTGCAAAATTCTCCTTGAAGCGGCTAACACTTCACACTTACATAGGTGATTCCTAAACGTGTCATCTTTGTGATGACCCAAAAGGTCATCCTAAGTAATTCTAGCTAAATCTGTGTTCCGAGGCCCCGCTTTATCCTTGATACTGAACATTGTCTCATCACGAGAATGGAACAAATAATTTAGTTGACAATGTTGAACCGTCATTAATGACTTTGTTTGATCTCCTTGAACCTAGATCTTGGNAGCCCGTATTATGGTTCCTGGAGCCCGGAACAGGTTTATTATGTGTTATGTGACTTATCTATGAAATTTGGTGTAAAACGGACTTGAAATGACGTGATTCGGATTAAAAATGGGAAATTTAGAAGTTTATGAAGTTTGAGAAAATTCTATAGATTTTGGAGTTTAATTCATTGTTTTGATGATATTTTGATGGGTTAAAAGCTTGAACAAGTTCGTATGATGTTTTGGGAGTCGTGTGTGTTTTTGGTTTTGAGCCCCGAGGGCTCGAGTGAGTTTCGGGTAGGTGTCGGAGTGCAAAAAGAGTTGAAAAATCTGGTGTTTTTAGTGATTTTCTGATATCTGGTGTCTACTCAGTGCGATCGCATACATAGACCCGCGATCGCACAACTTTGTGTTAGGAGGAGAGTCAGTTCTTCTATGCGATCGCATAGGGATATAGGTGTCCGGGTTGGGGTTGGTCCAATATGCAGTGCGATCGCACTATCATGCCCGCGATCGCAGAGCTTGTCAGTCCCTC
>ML289416.1:0-55135 GCA_005239495.1 Nicotiana undulata
CGTGCCCTCAATAAGGTAACGGTGAAGAACAAGTATCCCATCCCGCTGATTGCAGATTTATTTTACCGTCTTGGCCAGGCCAAGGTTTTCACCAAAATGGACTTACGGAAGGGGTACTATCAGGTTCGTATAGCCGAAGGGGACGAGCCAAAAACAACTTGTGTTACTCGCTACGGGGCTTTCGAATGGATGGTTATGCCGTTCGGCTTAACCAATGCGCCTGCAACCTTTTGCACCTTGATGAACAAGCTGTTCCACCCTTACTTGGATCAGTTTGTTGTCATCTACCTGGATGACATTGTCATATACAGCAGCTGCTTGGAGGAACATCTTGCTCACCTCCGAAAAGTTTTTCAGGTTCTCAGGGAGAACGATTTGTTCGTAAAGAGGGAGAAGTGTTCGTTTGCCCAGCCCCAAGTTCAATTGCTGGGGCACACCATCAGTCATGGGCAAATCCGGATGGATAGCAACAAGGTTGCTGCAATCAAAGATTGGGAGGCCCCAACCAAGGTAACCGAATTACGGTCCTTTCTTGGCCTTGCCAATTATTATCGGCAGTTTATTTTTGGCTATTCAGCAATTGCCGCCCCCCTCACTGATTTGTTAAAGAAGGACCACTCTTGGGAGTGTACTGGTCCATGTCAAGACGCCTTCGAGGGTATGAAACTTGCCATCACGGAGGAGCCTGTTCTGGCCTTGCCCGACTTCTCCAAAGTTTTTGAAGTTCACACTGATGTATCAGATTTTGCCATTGGGGGAGTCCTTATGCAAGAGGGACATCCAGTGGCATTTGAAAGCAGAAAGTTGAATGATGCAGAGCGACGGTACACTGTCCAGGAGAAGGAGATGACGGCCGTGGTTCACTGCCTTAGAACCTGGCGTCATTATCTGTTGGGAGCTCACTTTCTTGTCTTTGTGCCGAAATGGGGGAGCCTTAGGCGCACCTTAATCAAAGAGGGGCACAACACTACTTGGGCTGGACATCCGGGGCAGAAACGCACCTTGTCGCTGCTAGAGTCAGCTTATTATTGGCCCCATATGAGGGACGACATCGAGGTGTACGTTCGAACATGTCTTGTATGCCAACAAGACAAGGTGGAGCACAAAGTACCGGGAGGCTTGCTTGAGCCATTGCCCGTTGCGGAAAAACCATGGGACAGTATAACCATGGACTTCATTACATGCTTGCCGAACTCGAAGGGCTTTGGCACCATCATGGTGGTGGTTGATCGGTTTTCAAAGTATGCAACTTTCACCGCAACCACTGCAAATTGCAAAGCCAAGGAGGCAGCCCGGTTATTTCTCAGGGACGTGGTCAAGCACTGGGGCATTCCCAAGCATATTATCAGCGATCGTGACCCCCAGTTTACCGGTGCTTTTTAGAGGGAGTTGTTCAGCTTGTTGGGGTCGGTATTACATTTTTCCACCAGCTTTCACCCCCAAACCGATGGGCAAACGGAAAGGGTCAATGCCCTCCTTGAACTATATTTGAGGCACTTTGTGAGTGCAAACCAGAGGGATTGGGCCAAGCTTCTTGATACGGCTCAATTCTAGTACAATCTGCAGCGGAGTAAGTCTACCGGGAGAAGTCCGTTTGAGCTAGCAACCGGCCAACAACCTAACACACCGCAAACCTTGCCAGTAAGTCAAGAGTTAAGGAACCCAGGGGCGTTCCATATGGCGAAGGCATGGGAAGAACAAGCAGATATGGCTAGATCGTACCTAGACAAGGTTGCCCGCAAGATGAAAAAGTTTGCTGATCGGAAGCGCAGACCGGTACACTACCGCATTGGGGATAAGGTAATGGTCAAGCTTAATCCCCACCAATTCAAGTCTACCTTAGGTACTAGGTTGAGTGGTCCTCTTGGAAGCTCTCAATTAGCTCAAGGAAGAAGATGGAAATGGAGGAAAATGAACTAAACCCGCTATAAAAATACACTGCCCAGGGATTTACTCTATGCGAACGCACCCTGGGCAGTGCGTTCGCGATGCTTTAAATTAGCCAGGCCCACAGGGCCTTCTACGCGATCGCGAGGGAGGGGTCGCAAACGTGAAGACAAAGGGCAGTTAGGTCGGCCCAATTGGCTGGGCCCTATGCGAACGCGACGGAGGTCCCGCGAACGCGGAGGCTAGCTGGGCCAGACCTTCGCGAACGCGGCTGGAGAGGTGCGAACGCGAATGCCAGGGGGCCCAACCCATCGTGAACGTGGGATGGGGAACGCTTACGCGTAGAGCATCTGTAGCCCCTGCAAAATTCCTTCTTCGCGAACGCGGCCACTCTCCCGCGAACGCGAAGAAGGAAACCAGATACAGAAAATTCTGGTGTTTTGGAATTAACTCCGAGGGGTCCGAAACTCACCCGAGCCCCTCGATACCCCGTTCAAAGACACCAACAAGTCTGTATTCCTGATACGGACTCGCTCAAACTTCCTGAACAGAAAAAACAACAACGAAACTCAAAATTCAACCCCAAAATCAAATTGAATCAACTTAAGAACTTAAGAAATTCTAGAATTCACTTCAATGGGCCGAACGGGTCTATACTACTCGGAATGACTTCAAATTTTGCAGACAAGTCACAAATGACATAACAGAACTCTTCCCGGTCTCGGAATTGCATTCGGACCTCGGTAGCATAAATCACATTCCAAGCCAAATATCAAGTTCTATGAAAATTCTCAAAACTTCACTAACTCCAAATTTCCCATTTTGATCCGAAACCCGTCAAATCAAGTCCGTTTCTTACCAAATTTCACAGATAACTTAAATAATACATATTGAACCTGTTCCGGGCTCCGGAACCATAATACGATCCCGGCAGCACAGGTTTCACATCAAGGTTCATTTTCATAAGCCTTTATTGTTTTCAGAAAACAATTTTCTTTAAAAATTCATTTCTCGGACTTGGGTCCTCGGAATTCGATTCCGGGCATACGCCCAAGTCCCATATTTTTCTACGGACCTTCCAGAACTGTCAGATCACGGATACGGGTCCGTTCACCAAAAATGTTGACCAATGTCAACTTTATTTAATTAATTATCATAAATTCAACTCTTTATCAAGTTTCCACATAAAGGCTTCCCGGCTACGCGCCCTGGCTGCGCACACACATCGAGGTGAGATTGACGGAGGCTTTCGGGGCCTCGGAACACATTCATAATCGAATTTACATAAGATGACCCTTTTTGGGTCATCACAGGGTAAGCTTGGATTCAGAATCCAAGGTGGGCCCGACATTGACTTCTATTGAGTTTTTGGTTGACTTTGGGATATTGATTAAAGATTCGACCTTTATCGATTGAGTTTGTTTGCTTTGGCATTATTTGATATTCTTGAGTTACTTTTGGCTAGTTTCGAGCTGTTCAAAGGACGGTACGAGCGGGATGGCATTTCTAGAGGGTTGTTTGGCTTGCTCGATAATTGTTTTGGCTTGTTTTAGGTAAGTATCTTATTTATACTTGGTTGACGCACTAGTTTCCTAAACTATTTGTGATAGCTACGTGTTATGAGTGTGCGCATGCATGGGGTTTGAACCCATGCACTGACACTGGGGGTATTTATCCATGTCGGGTTGTGTTAGGCTATGATAAGCCTAGAATTGGATGTTAAGCTTTAAGCCTCATATTTGTAACAATGTGTGAAATGTTTGAGCCATGTTTGAGGCTACATAGAGGTTTTATCCTTGAATGAACTATATAAATGCTATTCTGTGATGAAATTGCCGATTTGAGCTATGATAGCACACTTTGCACATGCCTACACTTTAGCATGTCATTTATACTTGTACAGGAGCATGAGATTTGTTATTCATTCCTCACATACATGTATTTTTCTTTATTTGCTCCTGTGTGATATGATTGGACTAGATGCCTATGACCATGTCGGGCAGATTTTGTTGTTATGCATGGTGACCACGCCGGGTGGATTGTGTTGTTATGCGCGTTGATACCCAATTTTTTCCTATAGTATTTTTAAAGTGCATATATACCATAATTTTTACATTTTAAAATTAATTAATCCTAATATTTTATTTATATAAATAATTACAAAATTGCACCACAAATTATTTTGAGACATTTCTTGATTTAATATTACCATTCATAGTCATATTAAGTTCAAATTATTTCATAAATGGCCAGATTTACTCTTTTTGGTGACAATTGCAATGACTTTGCAATATTAGCCAATGCATACATTATTGTATTATTTTACCAAAAATTGGTCCATTATATTTTTAAATATTGAATAATTATTTTAAAACATTTCTATGCACGAAAATCATTTTTATGATTTGTTAATTATTTTATAAATTAATTTTATTCAATTATTTGGGTATTTAACAAATAGCCCATTTTTGTTTTTAGCCTTAACCTCTCTAACCAGTCCAAACCCTTTTTAAAAGACAGCCCAATCCCTTAAGCCCAATATTTCACCTGTCCCACCCAACACTCCCGTCTAATCTTGACCATTGATCATTTTGATCAACGTTCCAGATCCCTCTTACCTTAATTAAACCCAAATGACCCCTCCAACCTCTCACTACTCATCTCTCACCCGCCGTCACCCTTTCTCTTTTCTCTCTCAACTCTCTCTACCTAAACCCTAGTTCTCTAGCGCCGTCACCAGCGTATATCTCAGTCCTGTGATGTCTCTTTGTCTTCTTCGGCCGATCCTGGCCTCCTACTCACTATCGTTCTTTGGCTTCTCAGATCCTTGAGAGGATCTCAGGGAAAACAAGCGGTTCTGGTTTGCACCTTTGCCTCTTTGCATGTCTCAGGCCATTTGCTCGATTATGAGTGTCACGACACAAATCCTAATTTAAGTCGTGATGGCGCCCAACAGCGGGGTTAGGCAAGCCAGTATGAATTACACTAGGTGTAACCCTTCCCATGTGATTAAACAAGTCAATATTTACTAGTTTTAAACAATTAAACATGATAATAGCTTGATAAGAAAATAAAATCATAACAATATATGGCCGGAATAAAACATATGTACGGATATACAACCCAAAACCCAAAATATACACTACGTGTATGCCAAGAACTAGTGTCACGAGTGTCACGGGCAACTTGCGGAATATACAAGATACATATATATACAAATCCACAGTCTGGATGAAATAGACGGGGAAAAATAACAAAGGAACTTCAGGGTGCTGCTAGGAGGTCGCCAGGAAGAGCAGCTCACCGTGAGGTCTAATCACACAAATCAGTATCTAGCATCGGCCTGATAATCAGATGTACCAGCCTCCGGACCTGTACGATCAAGTACAGAAGAAGAAGAAGTGCAGCATGAGTACATAAATAAATATGTACCCAGTGAGTATCCCGTCTAAACTCGAAGGGGTAGTGACGAGAGGTCGACTAGATACTCACTAAGGTCTAGCAATATATTATAAAAAGAGATGTGGCTAAAACAGTAGGCATGTGAAGCAGAAATCAACAAGTACATAAGCAAATAATGTAACCCAAGTAACAGCTGAAAATGACCTGCGAGTGCCAAACCTTCATTTACACAATACCTGTCAATCCCAATATGTGCGACTCAGACTCAAGTGATAATACAATACCAGAACAAGACAACCGGCCGGAGTCATAAGGGTGGTCATAAGGACTGAGGTCATAAGCTACCCACGATCGCGAATCATACCAGCAACTCGTGTGCTGACTCGATAATGATAAGCTCCCCACGATCGCGAATCTTACCTGCGACTCGTGTGCTGACTCGATAATGATAAGCTCCCCACGATCCCAACCCGACACGTGAAGCGTCGCAATAGACAGTATACATCCCAAACTCAGAAGGTAATGATAGAACTGGTCCTGAAGTCAATGTTGACTTGAGCTTCTGAAAGCTCGCTCACACTCGTCGGACCATCGGAAAAGGGCATTCTTCTGAGTCAATCTAGTCAATGGAGCTACAATAGAAGAGAATCCCTCCACAAACCGTCGATAATAGCCTGCTAGACCCAGAAAACTCCTGATCTCTAAAGCTGAAGTAAGACGCGGCTACCTATGAACGACCTCAATCTTCTGCGGATCAACCTTGATACCCTCTCCGGATACCACATGCCCCAAGAATGCCACAGACTCTAACCAGAACTCGCACTTGGAGAACTTAGCATATAGCTTCTGCTCTCGCAAGGTCTGAAGCACAACTCTCAAATACTGCTCGTGCTTACCCAGACTCCGTGAGTAGATCAATATATCATCAATGAAAACAATAACGAAGGAGTCGATAAACGGCCTGAAAACCTATTCATCAAGTCCATAAATGCTGCTGGGGCATTAGTCAAGCCAAAGGACATCACTAGAAACTCATAATGGCCATATCTGGTGCGAAATGCAGTCTTCGGAACATCAGAAGCCCGAATCTTCAACTGGTGATAACCCGATCTCAGATCAATCTTACAAAACACCCGAGCACCCTGCAACTGGCCAAACAAATCATCAATGCGCGGCAGAGGATACTTTTTCTTGATGGTCACTTTATTCAGCTGACGATAGTCAATGCACATCCGCATAGACCCATCCTTCTTCTTTACAAATAAGACCGGAGAACCCCACAGTGACACACTCGGCCTGATGAACCCCTTGGCCAACAACTCCTCAAGCTGCTCCTTCAACTCCTTTAGCTCCTTAGGAGCCATACGATAAGGGGGAATGGAAATAGGATGAGTATCTAGAGCCAAATCAATACAGAAGTCTATATCTCGATCTGGAGGCATGCTTGGAAGATCTAAAGGAAACACATCTGGGAACTCTCGAGCAACAGGCACTGAATCAATGGTTGGAGACTCGGCGGTGGTGTCCCACAGAAAAGCAAGGTAAGCTAAGCAACCCTTCTCGACCATGTGCCGAGCCTTCATATAGGAAATGACCCAACTGAATGCACTAACTGAAGAACCCCTCCACTCTAACCTCGGCGACTCAGGCATGGCTAATGTAACTGTCTTGGCATGGCAATCCAACACATCATGATAAGGAGATAGCCAATACATGCCCAAAATAACCGCGAAATCAACCATATCGAGCAGTAACAGGTCGGCTCTGGTCTCAAGCCCACAGAAGGTAATCACAGAAGATAGGTAAACCCGGTCTACTACCACAGAATCGCCCACAGGAGTGGACACATACAAAGGAGAACCCAAGGACTTACGAGGAACATCCAGAAAATGAGAAAATAATGTGGAAACATATGAGTATGTAGACCCTGGATCGAATAACACTGAAGCCTCCCTACCACAGACTGAAATAATAACTGTAATCACGGCGTCTGAGGCCACTGCGTCTGATCTGGCCGGAATAGCATATAATCTGGCTGTAGCACCTGAAGACTGAGCTCCCCCAGAACGAGCTGGAGCTGACTGACCCCCTCCTGACTGGCCTCCCCCTCTAGGACGGCCCCTACCGACTTGACCCCCACCCCTAGGTGGTCGAACTGCTGGTGCTGAAATCATAGGCTAGTGACTCTGTTGCACGGCCTTGCCCCGATAGTGGGGGAAATCCCTCCTCACGTGGCCTAAGTCCCTACACACGTAACATCTGAAATGTGACATATCCTGCTGTCCTGTGGAGTAAGAGTCCTGAATGGCCGGAGTGCGATGAGAATCACCTGACATAGCACTGAAATAGGATCCAGAGGATCTCTAACGGCTGGAGTAACCACTGGATGAACTGTGGATGGATGGAGGACGGTAGGAGCGCTCTGGCATGGCGCTGAACTGAGGCCTTGCTGGAACACCCCTAGGAGGTGGTGGAGGTGATGTATATGAAGGCCTACTGAACTGATCGCCTCCGAACTGATCCCTACCCCTAGCTGGAGCGCCCCTGAAGTCACCTGAGAATCTGGCCCTCTTGTTCTACTGACCCTGCTGACCCTGCTCCTCAGTCGGTAACCCTCAATCCGTCGAGCTATCTTGACTACAAGCTGGTACGGGGTACCCATCTCTACCTCTCTGGACATAGAGGTCCTAATACCTGGGTGTAAGCCTGCCACGAACCGCCGCACCCTCTCGGCATCAATGGGCAATATCATGAGAGCATGGCGGGATACTCTGAAAATCTCGCCTCATAATCAGTCACGGACATCTGCCCCTGCTCTAACCGCTCAAATAGACCCCAAAGCTCCTCCCTCTCAGAAGGCGAAATGTATCTATCCAGAAATAGCTGAGTAAATTGACTCCACGTGATAGGAGAAGAATCTGCTGGCCTGCTAACAACATATGACTGCCACCAGCGGCGAGCTCGACCCTCAAGATGAAATGTAGTGAAGTCTACCCCATGTGACTCCAATATCCTCATATTGTGTAGTCTGTCCCTGCACCTGTCAATGAAATCCTAGGCATCCTCGCCCCGCTCACCCCCGAAGACTGGAGGGCGAAGCCGGGTCTATCTATCTAGCATCTTTTGTTGGTCGCCCTGTGCAACTGGCCTGGGATCTGGCTGTACTACTATAGGCTGAACTCCACCCACGGGTGGTGTACCCAGAGTGTGATGTGCTGCTATCTGTCCGGTGGCCTGAGCGGTAGGGGTCTGAACTCCCCCTCCCGCCTGGGAAGTGGCAAGATCTTCTGGAAGTACGCCTGCCTGGGACATGGTGTCCATGAATCTCAACATGCGACCCATGACCTCCTGGAAGTCTGGCGCCGTCATAAAGTCCGCTGTAGCAAGAGTAACGGGAGGAAACTCATCCCGCTCCTCGATAATAGGATCCGCAAGTGGTGCAACTGGTACAGCTCTGGGATGCCCTCGTACCCTTCCTCGGGCAGGTTCCCTACCCCTGCCCCTACCACGACCTCGAGCAGCGGGGGTAGCAGCCTCTACCGGATCAGGAACATGAGAAGTACGCGTCCTCACCATCTGTGAGAGAGTAGAAGATCAAATTTGAGTACATCATCGGTTGCACGATAGGATATGAACAAAGAGGAGTTTCTTAACACCCTATAGCCTCCTGAAGATAAGTACAGACGTCTCGGTACCGATCTGCAAGACTCTACTGGGTCTGCCCATGACTCGTGAGACTACGTGAACCTAAGGCTCTGATATCAAGTTGTCACACCATCCCAACAGCGGGTTTAGGCAAGCCAATATGAATTAAACTAGGTGTAACCCTTCCCATGTGATTAAACAAGTCAATATCTACCAGTTTTAAACAATTAAACATGATAATAGCTTGATATGATAATAAAATCATAACAATATATGGCCGGAATAAAACATACGTACGGATATACAACCCAAAACCCAAAATATACACTACGTGTGTTCCAAGAACTAGTGTCACGGGCATCTAGTGGAATATACAAGATACATATATATACAAACCCACAGTCTGGATGAAATAGACGGGGAAAAATAACAAAGGAACTTCAGGGTGCTGCTAGGAGGTCGCTAGGAAGAGCAGCTCACCGTGAGGTCTAATAACACAAATCAGTATCTAGCACCGGCCTGATAATCAGATGTACCAGCCTCCGGACCTGTACGATCAAGTACAGAAGAAGAAGAAGTGAAGCATGAGTACATAAATAAATATGTACCTAGTGAGTGTCCCGTCTAAACTCAAAGGGGTAGTGACGAGAGGTCGACTAGATACTCACTAAGGTCCAACAATATATTATAAAAAGATATATGGCTAAAACAGTAGGCATGTGAAGCAGAAATCAACAAGTACATAAGCAAATAATGTAATCCAAGTAACAGCTGAAAATGACCTGCAAGTGCCAAACCATCATTTACATAATACCTGTCAATCCCACTATGTGCGACTCAGACTCAAGTGATAATAAAATACCAGAACAAGACAGCCGGCCGGAGTCATAAGGGTGGTCATAAGGACTGAGGTCATAAGCTACCCACGATTGCGAATCATACCTGCGACTCGTGTGCTGACTCGATAATGATAAGCTCCCCACGATCGCGAATCTTACCTGCGACTTGTGTGCTGACTCAATAATGATAAGCTCCCCACGATCGCGAATCTTACCTGAGACTCGTGTGCTAACTCGATAATGATAAGCTACCCACGATCACGAATCATACATGCGACTCGTGTGCTGACTCGATAATGATAAACTCCCCACGATCGCGAATCTTACCGACTCGTGTGCTGACTCGATAATGATAAGCTACCCATGATCACGAATCTTACCTGCGACTCATGTGCTGACTCGATAATGATAACCTACCCACGATCGCGAATCTTACCTGTGACTCGTGTGCTGACTCGATAATGATAAGCTTCCCACGATCGAAAATCTTAACTGCGACTCATGTGCTGACTCAATAATGATAAGCTACCCACGATCGCGAATCTTACCTGTGACTCGTGTGCTGACTCGGTAATGATAAATGCATATTTATATATATAGGTTTATATGTGTACCGACTCAACAGTGAACCCGACAGGACCGTGCAAATACCATTGTAGCCAACTGGGATTGAAATCATAATATTTCACCTTTCCATGTCATCTCAACAACAATCACAACTTACAATACATACTAGGTACAAATAAGGCACATAGAGGCATGCTCGTGAGTCCTAAAGCTACCCTACATAGCAATATAGTCGCCACGTATGGACTCTCGTCACTAGGTACGTACGCGGCCCCCACAACATGTATACATAACAAATAAGGAACCTATGGTGACATTTACCCCTTACGAGGTTGGAAAGGAGACTCACCTCGTGACGAAATCACTCCTCGAATCAAGGATGCGGCCGCAATCTCCGAAGTCTACCCTCGACAGCTCACAACTGGCTAAATATAGCGTAATTGAATCAATTTAAGTTCAAAGAAGAAGTATCAACCAATAAACCCAAAATTAGGCATTCTTGAAGGATTTTGGAATTTCAACCTCGGGCCCACGCGCTCGGATTTCGAAAATTCTCGTAGGAATCACTTACCCGAAGCCTAAGGATCATGATTATGTGATTTGTACTTGAATTCATAACGAGAATTGAATAGTTCATCAAATTCCCAAGAAAAATCCAATTTACTACCCCAAATCTAGGTTTTACTAAGATTTAGTAGTAATTCCCTTGTTAATTCACATATTAGACTAGACAAACGGAGTGAAATTACTCACCTTTGGTGGACTTGGTCGTGGGCAGGTTTTCCCCAACCTTGAGAGCTCTTTAATGGAGGTTGAGTGAGAAAAAGATGAAGGAAATCTGTGTTTTTACATTTAAATACAAGCTGCCTACATGGATTTCCGCATCTGCGACCCTGGGACCGCACCTGTGAGGAAGTGGCCGCACCTGCGAAAAATGGCCGGGGGAGCTGGGTTCGCACCTGCGGAGTTGGGGGCCGCACCTGCAGAAAAATGGTCCGCACCTACGAGGCTGGGATTGCAGGAGCGGTCTCGCACCTGCGGCTGAGCAACCGCACCTACGGTCACACCAGCTACAGCGGCACCAACAGTGATTCTTGCTAGTTTTTGGCCTCGTGCGGGGTACGGGAGGCACCTGAGTCCACCCGAGCCCCTGTCCAAACATACCAATGAGTCTCAAATCATTATACGGACTTGCTCGAGCCCACAAAACACTCAAAACAATGCTAAAACTCAAAATCACCCTCCAAACCCCCTGAATATATAACTTAAGAACTTAGCTTTTCTTGAATTCTATAACGATGCGCCGAACCCACCTATACAACTCAGAATGACTTCAAATTTTGTAGAAAAGTAATAAATGACATATCGGATCTATTCCCGATCCCGGAATGTCTGTTCGGACCCCGATAGTATAAAATCACGTCCCAAACCAAATTTCAAACATAAGGAAATCCTAATTTCCATTTCGGGCGCCGAAATTCTCCCTGGTCATCGAAAACCTGAGCCGAACATACGCCCAAATCCAAAATCATCATACGGAGCTACTGGAGCTGTCAAAACTCAATTCTGAGGTTGTTTGCTCAAAATATTGACCGAAGTCAAACTTGGCCAAATAGGCCAACCTTAAAGAACCAGGTGTTCCTAAATCATTCAAACCATTCCCGAATCCCGAACCACCCATCCCCGCGAGCCATAAAGCACGAATAGCCGCTATGGAAGGTTTCATTTAAGGGAACGAAATCCCAATACGCAAAACGATCGGTCTGGTCGTTACAATGGGTAAGAGATCTTTCTTATTTTTGTTACGAATCTATGGTTTCTAAACCTATGTTCTCATCTCTGTTATGTTTTCTAAAAAACCCTAATCTATTATCTTCCATCTTCTCAAATCTTTATAGATCTGATATGAATCGAGCAACTCATACATGTTTTCCTTAAAAATGTCTGGTTTTAACTGATTTTCCGACTGTTCCCTAAACTAGGGTTCATTACGAGTTGTTTTCAAAGGTTTTCTAACTTCTAAATGTCTAATCGATTCTCCATTCATCTTCTTGAATGTTTGTGCAAAAGTACTTAAACCTAGCAGATTTTGTGTGATACTTTGGCTTTTTCTAACTTTGCTTCGATTCTAGACATTTTTATGTGTTACCAGTCACGTTACCTTGCCCTATTTCCGGGACTTAAACGTTTTCCTTTGTAAAATTCATTACTCTGTGATTTTTGCCCTAACTAATCTCTATTAGGGTTTGAATCAGTTTTCTGGCTAATTTCTATGTGTTTATGAAGTGTTACTTAGTATATTTTCTATTTATGGGAGTTGATATATTCTTTCCAGAAATCATTGTTACTTTGAAATTTGACCTATTGATTTGCTCTGTTAGAGATTTGTATGCCTAAGTCTTGCTTATTTCCCTGTTTACGACCTTAATTAGTCATTCTTGCCTTATATGATTGCCTGTATATTTACAGATTCCTTTACATGATTCTTTACTTAATTAGACCCCTGACTATTTTATTCTGAACTCCCTTATTTGATTTGATTCAAACTTATTTCCTTAATTAATCCCTGTTATTACCGTTTGACTGATTCCCCTTAATTAAAAGAGTCTATTTTGAACTCCTTATGTGATTGGATTATGTGATTTCTTTAATTGACAGATGCTGATTTCTTTACCTTGTTTGTCCTACTCTTAAACTGCTATATAAACACTCTTATTTTACCTCTCAACACATGAACACTAAGTTCAAAACACACACTCACACTCAAACTCTCTCTTCTTTCTCTGCTACTTGTGATAACTACAGGTCTAACCGGCTGAAAGCCAAGGCTAGACATTTGAATTACACCTGCTTTACATTCTGCACTTTCTTCTTTAACCGTTATGTCTTTAGTTAAATTTTGAAACTCAAACTCCACGTGTTCCATTCCCGCACTAGATCAATTGGCTGTGTATGCGATTTGTTTCCTTGTTTACTGCTGTAACGACCCGGTTTGTCATTACGTAGAACCTGCATTTTATTTACTGTTATTGCCTTGTCATAGCTTGGTTTAACTGTTATTGATGTGTTAGAGTTGGTAGGCTTGAAATCAGAATGGTTGTAGTGAGAGTTTAGTCATTCAGTCTTTAAAAATAACCTTAAAATGGGAAAAGTCATATGAGAGTTGACTTATTGGTAAACGACCTTGGAATGCAAATTTTATGGCTCGGATAGCTTTGTTAGGTGATTTGGGACTTAGGAATGTGTTCAGAATAATTATGTGATGTCCGGTGCAGAATTAGGCTTTAATTGGTGAAAGTTAGTTTTTGGAGATTTCCGGTCGGCAGTGGAAAATAGGCTATCGGGGTCGGAATGGAATTCCGACTGTTGGAAAAAGTTCGTAATGTCATTTTGGATGTGTCTGCAAAATTTCATGTCAATCGGAGTTGTTTTGAATAGTTTCGGCATCGTTGGTGGATTTTAGAAATATCAAAGTTCTTAGGCTTGAATCCGATGTGAATTTGGTGTTTTGATGTTAGTCTTGGTGTTTCGAGAGTGCAAATAAGTTGGAATGATCATACGTGATGTGTTGGAAAAGTTGGTTGGGGTCCCGAGGGGCTCGGGATTGATTCCGGGTGATTAACGGCCCATTTGGACTCAAGAACATAGCTAGTTTTTCTGGTGTTTTTGCACAGGGAATTAACCCTATGCGTTCGCGGAAGGGGGCCCGCATTCGCATAGAGGAAATGGGAGGCTTCAGGTTTGTTCTTCGCGTTCGCAGAGAGACGGATGCGAACGCGTAGGTCTAGGGAGAGGAAGCTATGCGTTCGCGGTTTGCGAAGAAGATTGGGGACCCTAGGGATTTTGGCCTTCGCGATCGCAAAGGGGCGACCGCGTTTGCGAAGGTGGACCAGGTTGTGCATCGCGAACGTGACCCAGTTGGTGCGTTCGCGTAGGGTAATAAAGGCCTGGAGACTGTTGTGCTTCGCGAACGCGGGGAGGGGGCCGCTTTCGCAATGAGCAAATAACTGGGCATTATTTAATTAAACCCTCCGCGACCTAAACCCTTTTTACACCATTTTTGTACGGACAAAGAGCTTTTGGGGATGATTTTGAAGAGGTAAATCCTTGTTCTTCATAGAGGTAAGTATTTTGGTCATTAAAACTCGATTATGGATGATTATAGAACATAAAACCAATGTAAATTCATGGAAAATCAGTAAAAAATTTGGGTTTTAGGGCTTGGGATTATGAGATCTTTAAGGGTCGATTTGAGGGGTCAAACGAACTCCGATTTTAGTATTCTTTATATGTACGGACTCCTGAGAGGACGATGAACACTTTTTCATAAAAATTTCAGAGTTTCGAGACGCAGGCCCGGGGGTCGGGTTTTGACCGGTTTCGGATTTTTGGGTTAAATATGATATATTTTGATTGGAAATTATTCCTTAAGCATATATTGACGATAAACATCTGAACATGGTAGATTTGGAGTCTTTGGAGGTTGATTCGAGAGGCAAGCGCATTGCAGAATAGTTTTCAGGCTAGTTTTGAGGTAAGTAATGTCTTTAAATCTTGTCCTGAGGGTATGAAACCCCGGACTATGCACCCTTCCACGGGTTTTGAAACGCAAAGGTTCAAATTTTGGAGATATATTCCTTACTTAGGCGACTATTGAGTTGCAAAATGACTTTTAAAGCTTATATCCAATAGTACTATATATACTTGATATGATTTGGGCTGTAAGCCATGTTTGGGACCTAGTGCCGATCTGTTTACCCCTTGGGGGATGTTTTTACTATTTTCCTCACTGATATGTTATGATTTTTCACTCAGTATTTTGTGTGAAATTGTTTTGACACTCAGAGTAATTTGATACTACTTCTTGAAAATGAAACACTGTTTTTGGGTCGAGAACCTGATATATTATGGCCTGAAGGGCAAATTGAGAGTGTCTGACTGAATGAGGCTGCTGGCCTATATTGTGAGGATGTTATGATATGATTGAGGCTGCTGGACTATGTTGTGAGGATGATATGACATGAGTGAGGCTGCGGGCCAATATTGTGTGTGATTTATGCCATGATGTGGCTTATTATAGTGCTTGGGCTGTAGGAGCCCCTCCGGAGTCTGTACACACCCCTAGTGAGCGCAGGTACCTAATGAGTGATGCCTGCGGGGCTTATGCTGAGTGATTGTGAGGTTTCCTGATGGGCAGAGTGACTGTGAGGTTGCTTGATAGGCAGAGTGACTATGAGGTTGCCTGATGGGCAAAGTGATTGTGAGGTTGCCTGATGGGCACAGTGATTGTGAGGTTGCCTGATGGGCTAATACTGAAAGATATTGTGATGATAAATGATTATGGCCCGAAGGTTAGTTTTATGAAGATTTTTACTGAGTCTTCAAACTATGATTTACTTCATTTTCAAACTGGTTTTTACTGAGATATTCTGATATTACACTTGGTTCAAAGGATTTCTTGAAACTGATTTTTGAACTCATATATTTGATGAATACTACCTGGTGACTTGGTGTTTTACTGGTTTTGTGAATTGGTGTATCTATATTGTGTGCTTTATATTTCTCAGACTGTGATTTATTTTCATTACTACTGAGTTGGCGTACTCATAAAGACTCCATGTGCCTCTGTGCACAGATTCAGGTACCGGTTTGGAGCAGTAGCTGCCTTGTTTGTTAGCAGCAGTTCACGGGATTTCGAGGTAGCTGTCCAGCGTCCACAACTTCTCCATTTCCCTTCCTCATTTAGTTTTAGCATTTGATTCAGAAATACATAATATAGTTTTAGCAGAGTTAGATTTATTTATTCTTAGATGCTCATGACTATTGACTCCAGCTCTTGGGAGGTTTGTTTAGGCTAATATGGCAACGATAAGACTTAATTATATTAATTGATGTCATGGTTTCATGCTTATTATTAAATTGTGAATTCTTATAATTGAACAAATGGGTAGTAAAGTGATGGTTGGCTAGCCTAGTTCCACGATAGGCGCCTTCATGGCCTGTTAGGATTTGGGGTCGTGACAACTGCTTTATTCAGCATGTCTAAATTTTGTGTCCTCTTGTTCAATGTATAATCAACATGTCTAAGCTTCATTTGGTTACTTGATACTTGTCCAACATGTTTACTTAGTCCCTGCCCACTCCCCTTAACTATGTGATCATGTTAGTTACTAATTGTATGTGTAATTCTGTCCAATACTCCTTTTTCTTCAACATGATCTTACTAAATCCTCACTCTATGTCTTAACTGCCTATTATCATGGCTAACCTATTAAGTCTCTAAGTGTAATGACCTGGTCGGTCGTTTTGAGAGTTAGCGCCTTGATCCTCTAATAACTACTTCCCCCAAGTCTTATTATGTTAATAGAACGCGTTGGAGCGTTGAGTGATTAAAATTGGAGCGAATTTGGTCATATAGTTCTTTAAGGTGAATTTTAGCTTTAGAAATCGGAACGTAGCCAGAGCTATGTGAAAACGGATCCGGAATGGAATTCCGTCAACTCCGTGAGCTCTGTTGAGTAATTTTGGGGTTGGGAGTGAGTTCGGATTGTGTTTTCGAGGTCAGATGTAGATTTAGGCTTGAATTGGCGAAAGTTAGAATTTCGACGATTTCGGCCGATAGGTGAGATTTTGATATCAGACTCGGAATGGAATTCCGAAAGCGAAAGCAGTTCCAGAATGTCATTTATGACCTGTGTGCAAAATTTGAGTTCATTCGGACGAGTTTAGACGTGGTTCAGCGTTGGATGTGAATTCTTGAAAATCCCTAAGCTCTTAGGCTTGAATCTACGCAAATTTGAGTATTTTGATGTTATAGGACGTGTTTTTAAGGCTCGACCAAGTTCGTATTAGGTATTTTGGTTAGCTGGTGGTTTTGGTTGAAGTCCTGGGGGCCTCGGGTGTGTTTCGGGTGTTCAACGGGTATATTTTGGTCTAAGTCTTCATCTATTTTGCTGGTTTTTCTACAACAGTCGAGTGTTCACTGCGATCACATGAATGAGCCTGCGATCGCATAGTGTGGGATTGAGGGATCCAGGTGATGTTCTACGTGATCGTAGAAGTGTGATCGCGATCGCAGTGTTGGGAAATGTTTGCTTCCGCGATCGCATGCGTGGGGCCGCGATCGCATTGAGTTGCAGGTCCTGGGGGAGGTCTGGCGGTTGTTCTCTGCGATCGCAAGTACTAGGACGCGACCGCATAGGTTTGGTGCCAGAAGGTCCGCGATTGCAGACCTCCTGTCGCGATCGCATAAGTCAATTCGAGGGTGTGTGTTTATTGCTCTCCGCAATCGCAGCTTCAGTTCCGCGATCGCATAGAAGAAATGACTGGGCAGAATGTTAAAACCCAATTCGAGGGTTTAAGGCTTACTTCACCATTTTTGAATTGTGGGAGCTTGGGAGACGCGGTTTCTGAGGAAATTTTCACTTGGGTATTCGAGGTTAGTGATTTCTAACCATCATAGGTTAATTTTCATGATTCAAATCTTAAATTCCACCCTTAAATTCGAAATTATTGAGTAGAAATTTGGGGAAAAGGGGAGAAACTTCCTAGACCAACTTTGGGTTTTTGACTAGGTTTTTGACCTCCGATTTGAGAGATTTTCATATGGTTAGACTCGTGAGCGAATAAGGATTCGGATAATGTGAATTTTATCCGATTCCCAGGTGTGGGACCGTGGGGCGTTTTGGTCAATTTTCCTAATTTTTGCGTATTAGTTCCGAATTAATTAGTTAGTTTGAATTCTTGAAATGATATTTGTGTTATGCAATCGAATTGAATAGATTTGGGCCACCCGGAGTTGGATACTCGTGGCAAGAACGCGATTATCAGTTGATTTGCACAGTCGAGGTAAGTGGCTTGCCTAACTCTGTGTTGGGGAATCTCCCTTAGCCATTTTAACCGATTTTACTATACAAAAAAACCCCGTGTATGTGAGGTGACGGGTGCGTGCATGGGTTATTTACACCGAATACTACTACTACAGATTTAGACCGAGTAGCAACGTAAGATTTACACTTATCAACCGATTTTACTTTATTTTCCACCCATTACTACTATTTGAACATCGTTGAAGTATTTTACTCTATTTTGCCAATGATGTTTCCTAAACTTTTGAATTACGCTACATTTGGTATACATCTTTCATTGCATATTTACAGTGGGACTGCGGTCTGAGACCTGTGATCTTTCCCCTGTATTTCATAGCATATTTACAGTGGGACTGCGGGCTGAGACCTGTGATCTTTCCCCTGTATTTCATAGCATATTTACAGTGGGACTGCGGGCCGAGACCTGTGATCTTTACCCTGTACTGCATTGCAATTGCATATTTACATTGGGTGTGCGGGCCGAGACCTGAGATCTTCCCCTATATTGCATTGCACGAGTATTTATTTCGTTATATGCTGTGCTGAGCTGAGAGCTATTTATATCATTCTCTTCTAGTTTTTACCTTAACTTTTCTATAAATTATTGCTGATTATTTCAACTGTTAAATTATATCTGACTATTTATAAACTCAATAGAGCCTCCACCTGATCTCGTCACTGCTTGACTAGGGTTAGGCTTGGCACTTACTGAGTACCGAATGTGGAGTACTCACGCCCTTCTGCACATGTTTTCCCCATGTGCAGATCCAGGTACCAGTACACAGTACCGAGGTTAGGAGCTGCAACAACTTTTGGAGACCGTGAGGTATTTCTGCCGCGTCCGCAGAACCTTCGAGTCCTCTTCCTTATTCTAGTATAGTTATAGTTCTTAGACATAAATACTTTCCAGTTTCGTTGTATAGAGCTATAGTGTACAACTTGTGACGTTGTTGATATTCCGGATTTTAGGCAGAGTAAAGCTGTAAATGCCGAGCGGCACAATTTAATAGTATTGCTTTTGCTTCATCCTCTATTATTGTGTTACATTTTGATTTCCGCACATCTTAGGCTTACCTAGTCATATAGACTAGGTGCCGTCATGTAACCCTGTGGAGGGAAATTTAAGTCGTGACACTAAGACTCCTAAGTGTTCTGTGCATTTTTGTCTATATGCCTCCCCTGTACCCTATTCATGTGCCCCATAATGTGAACTCTATGTGTTCCCAACCCCCTTCACCCCTGTGTGTAAAGATGCCTACTAAGTGGTTGTAATTCTGGGCTTTCTGAGTCTGTGTGATTGTATGCTGAATACGGGCTCTTCTCAACGGATTTTCAAAACAGTTTTTCCACTCTCAATGTTCTTCTCAAAACTGTTTTCATTCCTAGTATCCTTTAAAACAAATTTCTATTCCAGAAAACCTTTTCACTCCTAAAGTTATCACTATACTGTTTTACTAAGTCTTTCAAAACTATGTCAAGCACTCTCAGTTTACTCTTAGACTACTAGGTTCTGCCCCTCCAGTGTGTGTACTGCCTAGAAATCCATGAGATTCCTCCGAACTCTAGCACACTGGGGCTGGCCCTTCCACACTGCACATAACCAATCCCTATTTGAGAAAAAGGTCTTGGTGTGAGCACTACCCGGGATCCCTGAGGTCTTTATGGAACTCTGACACACCAGGACACACTATTGGCTATGAGATTCTTGGCATTTGAGACAGTGTTGAAGGCCTGGCATTCCCAGGTTTACTTTGGGCCTTATTATGGCTCCCTATTGTATAGTTTCATTCATTTATGTAATTTATGCAAACCTGGTTTGTAATAATATCTCTTGTAAACAGATATTGGGTAATTAGTGGAAAGGGGAGAGTTGCTATATGATTCTGTGGGGTAAATTGGGTAGAAATCATGCTTTAGGTTTTACATTATGTTGATTTGTAGTAGAAATACTGTTCTAGGTTTATGTTATGCAATAGATATCATGATTTAGGATTCCTATGCCTATTCGCATTAAAACCATGCTAAATTTGTGCATTAGATACCCTGTTTTAGGATACTCACGTTTATTGCTTTCGCCTATTAGAAATCATGTTGTAGTTCATCACTTTATCTCTGATTCTACTCAAGTCATAATCACCTAGAAACCTGTTGTTAATCACTGCTATAATTATGCTTAATCAAACGACCATCTCTCTCTGTGCATTAGAAATCCTGCCCTAGGACTCTGTTTGCATATGCTCTAAATCGTATCTATGATCCACTATCTACAAAGAGGTTTAAAATAACCCCAACACATAGACATCATGTTTGGTATAAGTAAGCATGAAATCAACTATTGTAATAGTCGTCACCTAGATCAGCATGCCTAAAGGATTTTATAAAAACTCAGGCTGTTTTAATCAGTTCCCAGAATTCTGATCTCTTTCTAGATAGCATGTTTATAGGGATCCAATAGATTCACGCCTAGGCAAGCCTTAGGTAATTAATGTTCTTATAAAAATTGTGAAATTGGGCTATGTTTATTTATAAACTGCTCAGGTTTAACAGGTTTTAAAATCAGTAGGCAAACTGGTTAGGATTCTGTCACTTCGCTTAATAAAAAAAGCTGCATATTCTGTGTTTGTGATGCTCACCTAGATATCCTGTTCTATGATCTTCTAAAATCCTTTAAAATATGTTGTTTGAGACATGTTACTTATTTGTTTATGTTTGGAGGTAAACATGAGCCCCCTTAACTGCTCCCTATTTGACAGTCATATATGTTATTTGTTGTCGCTTAGATTTTACCTTTTAAGCACCTTAGGAGGGTCTAGAACTGCCTAAGTCTAGAGGTCTTAAACACCTCCAGGACCACAAGGAAGGGACGGGTAAAACACGCTTAGAGCTCGTTAATTAAACATTGCTATATAACCGCTAAGGGGAGGGTAATGGGTAGTAAAAGGATATGATGACATGTGCGCTAATGCCACGTGTAGCCTATTTAATTGAGGAGTGATTACCGAGTATTGTACAGATATGATCCTATAGGTTAACCAACCTAGGACTTCCCTTATTCCTTTTACATATGTGTGCTTAGATTGCTTATCTGTCAAAAGTATTTTATTCTTTTACATATGTGTGCTTAGACTGCTTATCTGCTAATTGACTAATTCAGAAAAGTAAGTTTGGCCGGGAACCACCATTGTGGACCTTGAGGGGTGCCTAACACCTTCCCCTCGAAGTAATTTCAAGCCCTTACCCAATCTCTGGTAATGCAAACTGGTTCTATGAGTTACTTGTTATAGGTGCCCTAACGCACCTTAATCCGTTAGGTGGCGACTCTTCAACTTCTTGTACCCCTTTCCAAAAAGGAAACGAGTTGTCCCAACAATTTCGAAACCCTGACTCCGCAAGGAAAAAAGGGGGGCACGACAGCATGGCAACTCTGCTGGGGATTATAGGCTTTTACCATAACAAATTGCTTTGTGAATTAGTCTGAACGTGCCTTACTTTGTTAATACCTGCACCCTTTCCCTTTCCCCTTTATGTGGACTTAACGTTTTACTAGTATTAGCACCCGTGCGGATGCACGGACACTAACCATGTTAAATATTTGAGTTATTTGGACTATATGTAAATAATCTTAAAACTAAAACCTTCTCGATAAATATAGATAATCATTGGGTATAAATTAAGAAACACTACATGAAAATGATTAAATATTTCTCAAATCTCCTAGTTATAATTCTATTTTCCTTTTTAGTACCATTCTCGCTGGTGTCATTGGATCCAAAAAATAATCAGGAAGCAAACAATCAAAGGTTGAGACTATGAAGGACTCTTTGGATACGACTTGACTCTATATATACTGCTTGAACTCTTGTTTGGTGTGTTGATATTTTCAAAAAAAAAAAAATTTTAAATTTTCAGTTACTAAAAGTTTATTTTTCAGTAACAATTATTTTTATAACAATGTAAGTGAAAATATTATCCTTAATTCAAAACTCATTTTAGTCGTCTATCTAAAATTAAAAAACTTCTTTAGCCAATGATTTTCTTTCTAGTATGACCCCATTTTGATATTGGCATTAATCATGTTAGATATGTGAGTTATTTGAATTATATGTGGATAATCTTAAAATTTAAACCTTATAGATAATCATTAGTTATTGATTAAGAAAGACTATATGAAAAAGACTAACTTTTTCTCAAATCTCGTAGTGAGTTTTATTTTTGCACCACTCTTATTGGTGTCATTAGAACCTAAAAATAGTGACAAAGCGAAATAATAACTCGTATTAAAGAGCTATGGCAAAGAGCAAAGGTTAGCACAATATGAATGATTCTTTGGTTACGACGTGACTCTTTTACCACGACTTGAATTCTTATTTGGTATGCTATATGTTATAGAAAAATATTTCTATTTTGAAATTTTAATTTCTACAATATTATATATATTTCAATGATGATATCTTTATAATGATGCAAGTGAAGATATTATCCTTAATTTAAATCCACTATAATCGACTATCTAAAAATTTAAATGATTATTTGGCCGGTGAAATTTTATTTCAGTATGACTCCATTTTGAGTTTATCGATATCTCTAGCCACATATTTGAAATTTTGAATAACCTACCACTAAAAAAAATTGGAATTAGTTACGAATGTCGTCGCTAATCTGTCGCTAAAACACTCGTAGCTAGCAGAACTTCTTACTAATCCGTCGCTAAATGAGATTAGCGGCTGATTTTTCTATTTAGCTACAGAATTTTTCCGTCGCTAAACCTGATTTTTTAGTAGTATATACAGATTTTTTATTTTTTGAATAAGTAAATGTTAGATTAATTGATTGTTATTATATAACATTGCATATATTGTCTTAAAATTGCCTAGCAGTTTTTTCTCAACACCATTCTTGGCGTAACCACAATGCAAACTACTTAAACTACAATTAAGTTTAAATTCAAATATCATATCAGTTTGTTAGTAATAGTGGTTTTTTTAAAAACGACACACAATTTAAATATTAAAAATAATTCAAAGATATCTTTATCTTATAATCTATGTATTTGAGTTGGAAAAAAAATTGAAATTGATGAGATCAACTTCCAAATATTTTACACTTAACAAAGATGAAACAGAAGAACAAATTTGTTGTCGTCTTTTATTTCTGGTTTTTAGATTTTTCATACTCTTTTCTATATTTATATTCTATCTTATTTTTATGCCTTTCTTTCTTTTGTTACACAAAATTAATTTATTTCCTAATAAAAAGATGAGTTTTGATAGAAATTATCTATATAAGAACTTTATTTATATTTTTAGTCTTCGGTTTAAATTTTGTCATATGTTTCTTTTGGCTTTATCTTACCAACCTTGTCACGACCCAAAACCCGGTTCAGGTCGTGATGGCACATAACAACGAGGTTAGGCAAGCCAACTTATAAATCCTTAGGAGAAACTACCCCAGAACTCGATATTCCAGTTATTTACAATTTATAACAAATATAATGCGGAATATAACAGCGATATGAGGTGAGGCCGTAGATACCAGCTGAACCACAGCTAGGCCAAAAATATACAACCCCGAATACCCGATCATAACTACAACAAGTGTGTGCCAGGACTAGTGTCACAGTGTCAACGGGCGGCTACATAGATACAGCAACTGAAATATATATATACAAAAATACAAGCCGCAGTCTGGAACAAAAGACTGAGCAAAATGAAACTAGAAGGCTCCAGAGGTGCTGTCAGGATGACGCCAAGAAGACAGCTCACCGTATGGAGTGACACCGCGATCAGTATCTATCAGCAGACGGACGACCAGACGGACCAGCCTCAACACCTGCACAATCAAGTGCAGAAAAGAAAAGAAAGTGCAGCATGAGTACATATAAACAAATATGTACCCAGTGAGTATCCCGTCTAAACTCGTAAAGAGTAGTGACGAGAGGTAGAATATATACTCACTAAGGTCCAGTACATAATAAAATAAGGTACATGCCGAGCAATAAATCATGTGAGAAAATACATCAAGTATAAGGACATGTAATCAACAAACATGTAACTGATCTTAAACATAACCTTTCTTTGTAAACTGATCATATGTATCACTTGTTTTCCTTCTCATTATCTGAAATTGTCTTATCTTATTATCTCAATTGTTCACTTTCCAGTACTCAGTACCGTTTCTCAACTCACCATCGTACGATCCCAACTCAATGTAAATGCTTATGTATGTATATATATATATAACCGACACGGACAAGACTATCGGCCGATTTCATAAGGGTGGGTCATAAGGACTGACTCGGTCATAAAGCTCCACACGCTCCGAATCATACCTGCGACTCGTGCGCTGACTCGATACGTCCACGCTCGCGAATCATACATGCGACTCGTGGGTCAATATCTCTCCCCGCTCGCGAATCATACCTGCGACTCAGGGGCAAATGACATAAATATATATACTCTCCCGATCACGAATCATACCTGTGACTCGGGGCCAATGATGTAAAGTAAAACCCTCCCCGATCAGGAATTATACCTGTGACTCGGGGGCCGATAAAAATAGTAGTATCATTCTTCCCTAATCATGAATCAAACCTGTGACTCAGGGGCTGGTAAAATAAGTCTGATTTCTCCCTGATCACGAATCAAACCTGTGACTCAAGGCCAGTAATGAAAATATAAGTTCTCCCCGATCACGAATCAAACATGTGACTCGGGGTCCATAAATGCACAAATGCATATATATGTGTATATGTAGACACCATGGTACCGACTCATCAATGCTCAACGGGATCGGATATTCGCATCTCTCTTGATAGTCAAAGTTAGGATTTTATATCATATTATCCTCTTTTCTCATAATATCACCATGGTGGAATAATTCAAGTACAGGAAGGATTTACAACCACCTTCGTTTCGCTCAATAGCTCAGGATTTAGATTTATCTCATTTACTCCGTTCTCTTTATCAGTTACATCAGAAGTAACACAATTAATCAATTGATGAAATTCATAATTCTTATCTGGATAATATGTACATTTAATTCAAAGCTATCATAGCTCCATTTCATCATATACCGGCAAATAGCTTGTACAAAGCATAAGGTAATATCAAACAAACAGCTAGAACATGCTCGTGGGTCCTACGGCTACCCAACATACGGTATAGATTCCACGTACGGACTCTCGTCACGTGGTACGTACGCAGCCCCCTCAACAATCACAATTAGCAACAAGGAGCCTAGGGGACGTTTCCCCCTTACAAAGTTTGGAAAGGAGACTCACCTGGACAAGTACTCCTCCGGTATATGGACCAATCAACAAGACGCACGAATCCTCCGAATTACCTTCGATGGATCGCAACTAGCCAAAAACACATAATTATATAAATTTAGGAAGAATCGAGGAGGATTTATCAAAGATTTCCCTTAATACACATTCTTGATGTACTTGGAATATTCAACTCTGAGCCTCAGCGTCCGAAATATTACGATTCTTGAAGAAAATGCGCTATACGTCGCCTAAGGATCAAGATTAACTCAATTTATCATCCTATAATAGCCCAAAAATCAGAAATTCAATTTTCTCAAAACCCTCTATTTTTCCCAAGCCTTCCCATGGATTTTTATGAATTTTGGAAGTGGAAATTCCTCAAGAATCGAAGTTATAAACATGCGGGAAGTCAAAGAATTACTTACCTGAGTAAATGACTCGCCACAACTGATCTGGAGCTCCTAGGGGTCTCAACAATGGAGGAAAATCGAGTTTGGGAAGAAAATTCACGAAATGGGCCTTTTATAGAACTGCCCAGCAGTTTCCGCCCCTGCGGCCCTTGGTTTGCAAGTGCGGAATCGCACCTGCGGAAAAAGGGTCGCGCCTGCGATTTGGCCTGGGCCCTGGGGAGGTCGCGCCTGCGGACTTTGGATCGCAGGTGCGGACTCGCACTTGCGTGAAATTGGTCGCGCCTGCGATGGGCCTGGGCCCTGGGGGAGGTCGCACCTGCGGACTTTTGTCCGCTCCTGCGAAGCCGCGCTAGCGAGTGGAAGGCCGCTCCTGCGGCTGGAGCCGCGCCTGCGAGGGATTGGCCGCTGGTGCGAGCTCGCGCCTGCGGCTGAATGACCGCAGGTGCGGTCACACCAGAAAATTCCCACCAGCTATGAAATTGCTGGTTTTTGATCCCGCTTGGGTCCGGGAGGCCCCTGGGCCCACCCGAGCCCTCGAAAAATTACACCAACCAATCCCAAATAATAAGACGGACTCACTCGAGCCCTCAGAACACTCAAAACATCATCCAAACTAGAAATAACTCTCTAAAACCCCTGAGTTTCAAACTTAAGTTTTCAAGAAAATTCAAATGGCTCACCAATACGCCGAACGGGTCTATACTGCTTGGAATGACACCAAATTTTGCGGACAAGTCATAAATGACTATAAGGAACTATTGCCAGGTCCGGAATTCCATTCGGACCATGATATCATGAGGTCCAACTCCAGACTGAATTCTAAATCCTATGAAATCCTGAATTCCAATTCCTGTGCTGAAATACTCCCGGGTCATCAGAAACCCGAGGCGAACATACGCTCAGGTCCGAAATCATCATCCGGAGCTGCTGGAGCTGTCAGCACTCGATTCCGAGGTCGTTTGCTCAAAATGCTGCTCGGAACCAAAATTAGCCAAATAGGCTAGCCTTCAGGAACCAAGTGTTCCTGAACTGGCCAAATCACTTCTGAATCTCGAACTACCTGCCCACACAAGTCATAAGGCACGAGTAGCCGCTATGGAAAAAGTCATTTACGGGAACGGAGTCCCAACATACAAAACGACCGGCTGGGTCGTTACAAACCTAAATAGATGCTCACCCAACCACTTTAAATTGAGGATGTGTTATTTATAAATAATTCATATATAACAGGTGTATAATCGTGTGTAATCGGTATATCATCTATGTATATTAACTATATAAATTAAATAATGAATCAAGCCGGATATTTATGTAATAATCCATAAGATTTCGGTTTATTGATTTTTCCCATGATATGACTTCTATTATAATTATTTTAAAAACTCTCTACTAAAATTTAAAATATCTTATCGTTTATTTTAAAAATTACATTATAATTTAAAAAATAATCTCATTTCGAAATAATTTGTTTACATTTTAAAAATAATTATTTCATGTCATACCAATCTTTCAAAAATATACTTTCTGTTACACTTGAAAATCGTTATAGAAATTATCAATTAGAAACCAAAATCCCTTTTTTTGAATTCGAGAAAAAAATCTTTCACATAATCTAATGATTCAAAACTAATATTATTCAATGAAAAAAATACTTCGGCTTATATCCTTCAATTCCTAGAAGGTGTTAAATAGAAATGAAATGATAGCAATTATATAGCCAATTTTTTTTTTTATATCCATTTATATAAATTGACTTCTCAAACAAACATATTTCAAAAAGAAAAAATATAACCTGTGATGAATATTGACTGATTTTTGTAATGTTTCTTTCTCTAGCATGTAGGTTTACTTCATTATATATGTAAGTAAATTTTTATCAGCTTTTAAACTTTTTTTTTGTTATCTTGATAAACATAGACGTGTACCCTATATATTATATTTATTTATTTTAAAATTGCTTTATTCAAATATAGGTATAGTGTTTTAAAAAACTACAATTATATGATTCTAAATGTAAAAGAGTTTGTAGTTATATGGAGTATTTTTATTTTTTTTGCCAAATGTGAAGTAGTATTTAAATAATTTGAATTAAGATAGCAAAAATTCCTGATATGATTGCATATGATAAGTATGATAACATGGTAAAAAAAGATAAATTTCTTTTTATTTTAATTTTAATTTAAAAACTTTATCTATTAATTCAAAATTATCGTTTAATATATATATTTGTATTTGACTAACATAGTCATATATATAATAAAGTTACCATATATTATTGACCTTTATTAGATTGCCACTTGGCTTGACCACAATGTCAACTATATATGGTAACTTTTTTGCTTTAATATATATATATATATATATATAGAGAGAGAGAGAGAGAGAGAGATTTTCAAGTATTTATTTTTTCGATATGAAACTGACTTGTTTCTTTGTTTTCCTTCTCAATTGTTTTCAATTATAACTGCTGTATTTATCGTTTTTCATAACGTGCAAATACGTGACAACATGTTATTTATTGCTGCATTAATCATGCTCAACATCATACTCCACTCATGCCTAAACAAATCATATAGCAACTCTTGATGAGTGGTTGCACTCTTCCAATTTATTACCCCTTAAATTTGGAAAGGCTTATTTGCGGTAAAACTAGTCGATCAACGGTGCAGTCGACGATTCCGTGCCTTTCCCCCTCAAGTTGTCCGCTTGAGGGTACCAGTCTAGACCCCCATAGTAACCTTACTCTTATTATTGTGCATGCATCATGGTCAAACGTAGCCAGGTTAATGTGTTGTCCACACAATAGCCCTTTAAGGCAAGCCTTATCCAAAGTCCACCGGGGTTTCCACAATACCAACGGACACGACCACGTTCTGTGCATTAATTTGGAGAACTAAATGCCAATATGCTAATCATGAGTGTATAAATAGTCAAATCTGGTGGGGGAAAAGGGCCTAACCTTTTTGTTTTGTATAAAATGAGGCACGAGGTCCCCATATTCGGTATGGTCAGCAACATTCCACCAATGCTACTAGACTGGTGGGAAGACCTTTCCTCAAGTGACAAGAAACACGTGAGGAAACACTTGGGCAATTTACCTTCTCCGCTAGACATTCAGTCGAACAATATGCCGATCAAAGCTGCAACTCTGCTTTGGGTCAGTGAGAGGGCTGTGTTTCGTTTCGGGAATATCGAAATGACACCACTCTTGAAATAAATTGGGGGACTTGCTGGACTAACTTGGGATAGCCCTGGGCTATTGGTACTTGAGAACCACACGGGTAAAGGGTTTCTAAAGATGATGGGGTTGAATAAAAATGTTGAACTAGAGTGCCTGAAAAAGTCCTACATACCCTTCGAATACTTGTATGAAAGATATTGTCATAGCAAATCGTACCATACCTACTATGACGAATTATTTATCACTTCTCTGGGTCGCATCCACTGCATAGTGTTCGTGTTTACTGTGTGCTTTTTGGGCCTGATAGTGTTCCCGATGAAAAGGGAAAGAATCCATACTAGACTAGCCATGGTCGCTAGGACTTTGATGGAAGGGATCGATGGACAAACATACAATATTGTCCCTATGATCTTAGCTGACATCTACCGGGCTCTAGAGCGCTGTCAAAGAGGGATCAAACATTTTGAGGGTTGTAACCTGTTGCTGCAGTTATGGTTATTAGAACATATTCAAAGGGGCCAGTATGGCCAAGAACTTCCGCGAAGGGCTTGGAACGACCATATTGCCTTCCATCACCCCAAGCGTATCACTTACATTCTGGACAGGTTTGCATAGCCAAAAAGTGTAAAAGAGTGGGTAGAGTTCTTCAACAATCTGACCGAGGAACAAGTGCAATGGATGTTTGAATGGTTTCCAACAGACGAGTTCATCATCAGGTCCAGGGATGTTCCATACTTACTGTTGATTGAGTTGAGGGGAATATACCCTTATGTTCCTATCCGAGTCATGAAGCAAGCGGACATGAAGCAAGTTGTACCAAGGGTTGCAAAAATGAGCCACTTTAGAGCAGACTTTCAAGACGACGACATCCCTTACAAGTGCCAAGCTCAGCATATGTGGCACTGCAAGATCGTCATGGAGAAAACCACCATTGAGCCAGACAGGTATCACGCTGGGTGTGCATCTCTCTACCCCGCATGGTTAGAAGACAACCTAGAGGGAATGGTGAGGCCAGGAACCAGTCGAGGGAATAGGATCATAGATGAAGATTATGAGGCTCAAGTTAAATACAACATACTACACAAGAGGGCCCATGACTCCGCGAGGAAAAAATGGGGGCCCGACAATGCCTATGACCATGCCGGGCGGATTGTGTTGTCATGCGTGTGACCATGCCGGGCTAATTGTGTTGTTATGCTTGTGACCATGACGCGTGGATTTTGTTGTTATGCTTGTGACCATGCCGGGAGGATTGTGTTGTTATGCCTATTACCATGCCAGACGGATTGTGTTGTTATTCCTGTGACCACGCCGGGTGGATTATGAGTATCGGCACGTGAGTTGTCTGTGCAGATATAAATATTGATATTATGGCATGTGATTTGTCTATGCATGTAATGACCCGGCTTGTCATTTTAAGAATTTATGCTCCGTTCAGTGACTTAAGGTCTTGAGTAGCTTTGCAATATGTATTATGACTCGCGTGTGTGGTCAAGTTTAGTTTTCGGAAGATTCAGAATTTAAATTAAAGAAAAATTCTCACTTCGAAGCTTAAATAGAAAGAGTTGACTTTTGAGAAAATAACCTCGAAATGGAGGTTCCATGATGTCAATAGCTTCGTACGATGCTTTCGGACTTAGGCGTATGTTCGGATTTGGATTTGTTAGTCCGTAGATTAATTCGGCGAATTCTGGAGAAATTAGAAAGTTGACACGTTATAATTATATTATTTTATGTGCGGACGAGGTCGATTAATATGATGGATACCAATTGAATATGATAATAGGTGTACGAGGAATATTATAAGATATATGGGGTCTAAGGAAGGTTCTAAGTCCAAGCCAAGTTGGAAAGTTGCATAATAGACTAAAATTCCAAGAGAATGCGCACAATACCGTGTTTTGGACGAGCATAGATCTCAATATATGAAGCATTATATGGTATATAACCTATCAAATTAAATCTCTTTGAGTCTAGTTTCCAACGCTTCAAATCGTTCGTCATTTGGACATTCCTACATAAAGTTATGATCAAATTACCAAAAGCTGGAAAAAATTGCATTCCTGTGGGAGTGATTATGTGATCGCATATAAAGTATGCAGTCCGCATACTTGATATATGACGGAAAAAATGGTCGCATTGTGCTCCAGAACTGCCCAGTTTTGGGCACTGAGTTATGCGACGCGTATGCGGTCCGCATACCCATTCTGCGATGCATTATGCGATCGCAGACCTTCTTTCGGAGGCTTAATCTTCCTATTTTCATAACCCGACCCCATTTTGATAAATAGGCTTTGGGGTTTATTTTGGGGTGATTCTCTGAGCATTCTAGAGAGAGATGAGAGCATTTTAGAGAGATAAGGAAGAAACCCAGCATTAAAGCCGTCCAATCTTGCATCAATCTTCAAGAATAAAGGAACCAATCACAAAATCTTCATCTAAGAGGTAAGGATTCCATACCCTAGTCCTTAATTTCGATTTTTTGGTAAAGATGGGGGATTAGGAGAATGATTCTTGGGTGTGAAAGTATTAGTTATACATGTTTGTAACAATAAGGTTGTGGGAAGATTGTTGAATTTAAATAGGTAAAGATTGGGTTAAAATTGTAGAAATCTTCAAAACAATAATTTAGGATTTGCAAGGTCATCCGATGTTGGAATTCGATAATTTTTGTATGGTTGAGCTCGTATCGGAACGTGTGTTCGGATTTCGTGAGTTTTTCTGGGATTCAAAATATGGATCCTGCCGTCGATTTTAAAATGAATTTCATATTTTAATCCAGAATATTAGTAATTTTATATGGAATTAATTCCTACGATTCGTATTGAGTATATTGAATTTTTGTGATTAGATTTGAAGCTTTTGGACACGAATTTGCGAGACGAAGGTTTATTGGAATCCTTAATTTGGTTGCGAAACGAGGTAAGTATCTTGCCTAACCTTGAGTGGGGGAACTCCCCCTTAGGGTTGAGTCTTCTTTGTTGACTGTAGTCCGTGTATGCGCGGTGACGAGTGTGTACTCAGACTTATTTGCTAACATATTGACCTTTTAGGATTCGTAGGTCCTTATGTTACCTGTGTATGAGTTGTAATTGTTATAATTGAATCCTTGGTTGTTTACTTCATCCTTTCCTGCTTAAATTAGAATTACTTGCTTTTGGATTCCTTCGTTGGCTATTTGATCTTAATTGACTTAACTGAATATTTTACTGCTCTCACCTCCATGCTCTATTTGCTTTCTAAAACTGTTTAATTGACTATATTAGTGTTATCTAGCTTTATAGTTGTTTAGTCGTAGTTAGAACGGTCGTTCGTTAGAGTCAAGCATGCCCGTGTGTCTTACTGGGCCTTCGTTTGAGCTGAGTTTTATTCTGTAAAGTTAATTACTTAGGCGAGATTGGTTATAGTTGTTTTTCCCTTTCCGGGATGGTATTGTTTTCATTGTTGACTCCCTTGCTGGGATTGTGTGTTTTCTATTATTGCTTTGCTGTTATGGTATTGGTTGCATTGTTGATTCCCTTGCTGGGACATGTTCCTATAGTTGATGTGTTTTGTCGATTTGTTGTGTATTTATTTATTTATGTACGAGGAGACATTCCGTGCCGAGTGATCGTGAGGTTATCGCACGAGGGGACATGTCGTGCCGATTGCTTATCATGTATTGCACGAGGGGACATTCCGTGCCGATTGTTTATTATTTATCGCACGAGGTGACATGCTGTGCCGATTATTTATTATTTATCGCACGAGGGGACATGTCGTGTCGATTGTTTATTATTTATCGCACGAGGGGACATGCCGTGCCGATTGTTTGTTATTTATCGCACATGGCGTGCCGATTGTTTATTATTTATCGCATGAGGGGACATGCCGTGCCGATTGTTTATTATTTATCGCACGAGGGGACATGCGGTGCCGATTGTTTATTATTTATTGAACGAGGGGACAGTCCGTGCCAAGTGTTCATTTATATATTTATGCGCGAGGGGACATTCTGTGCCAAGTGATTATTTACTTTAGCACGAGTGGACATGCCGTGCACTTGTCTTTGCATTATACTTTTCCATGTTCTTGTTTGATATCTACCGCATTTGTTTAAGAGTTAATATTTAGTTGTTTAAATCCGGATATTTGCATTGATCCCTTACTATATTTATTGACAAGACAAGTTTTGAGTACAGACTGATTTTTGACAGATTTACCTTGAGGAGATTATGATTACGAGATTTTTCTGAAAAGGTATTATTGAAAAGTAATGGTTTTCGAAATGATTATATCTGAAGACTTTTACATCGAAAGTATATTTGAAAAGTACTAGTCTTGCATAAAATGATACTTGGAAGTCTTTATTTGGAAAGTATCTTTGGAAACTTCGTAATTTGAAAGAAGACTATGTTTTACGTAACCCTCTCTAGTACATATACTTATATATATATTGGAGAAAGTATGTTTTCAAAGGAAATCTTTCTACATAAAAATGATTTTATTAGCAAAGCTTTTCATATGATCTGTTGTTTAAGGGTTCCCACCAGTTTATGGAATTTAATGGCTAAGGCTCGATGTGAATAAATAGATGCAGAGTTGAGTTGTGGGGTTCTCTATTGCATTGTGTTTTCTTCGGGTTTGGTTTGTTTTGCTATCCATCTTCCTGTGTAATTTATGTTGTTTCGTGGTTATTTTTCGGTAATTTCCCTTCCGCATTATATTGTCATTGTTGTAAATTATCCTGTAAATTCTTAGATAGATGTAGTGTTCGGTTACTTCTATATTCATGTTAATTAGTTTTGTAGACTAGTGATGTCTTGACTAGTCCTCATCACTACTCCACCGAGGTTAGTCTTGATACTTACTTGGCACCGCTGTGGTGTGCTCATACTACTCTTCTGTGCATTTTTGTTTGCACAGATCCAGGTTTTGGTTGTTAGTAACTGCGCAGATGATTGCTGAGGAGACTCAAGGTAACCTGTTGCTACGTTCGCAGGCTTCAGAGTCACCTTCCTTGTATTATTATTCATACACTATCATATTTATTTCCAAAACAGTTGTATTTAGAAGTCGTAGGAGATTCGTAGAGCTTATGACTTGTATTACCGGTTTTGGGAAAACATTGTAAATTCGGTCAAGGTTTTTATATCTAGACTGTTAGTGTTCCTTTACTTATTGTTGTTATTATTAACTGTTAGGCTTACCTAGTCTCTAGGACTAGGTGCCATCACGATACCCAACGGAGGAAAATTTTTGGTCGTGACAATGCAACACGTGAATTGTCTATGCAGTTGATATTGGGCATATGAACATTCTAGGAAATTTATGATATTGAGCATGTGACCACGCCGGGCTGGTAGCATGTTGAATTGTTCGTGCTTGCGTGTGGATTAGGATCCATCCCCTTTGGGTCACACTTTCATGTTTCTATCTTGATAGTGTACACGCGGATTGTGAAAAAACGACGGGTTTCTGGTTGATGTGAGCTCTGGGAGAACTGATTCCTGTTATTGGATCGGGTTATGCGCTGAAACATACTGATATTTGGTTATTACATTTTATCTTTACTTGATATTTCCTTGAATGTTTACCTAATTTTACTTGCATACCTTCTTTATATGCTGGATTGTTGACTGAACAAAACACTTTAAAACGAAGAATGTTGAGCATCAAAGTGGTTTTACCTGAGATTTCCCATTTTGATCATATATATGTTCTATACTTGTTATAATTATGAACTGCACGGGTGTTAGTGAGTATCATCTATAGTTCTTGCTTCTTTTAACCTGGCTAGTGTCACGACCCAAAATCCTAACTCAGGTCGTGATGGCGCCCAACACCAAGGTATGGCAAGCCAACACTTGTTTTACTAGCAAGATTTCCTTATTTGATAAAATGTTCCAATACTTACCAAGTTTTTAGTTTAAAACCATTAAGTGAAAACGGATAAGTTAACCAACTTGAATCAATGTAACCAAAGGATCATGAATCAACATATACAATTCCAAAAAATGTAATGTCTACTACGTGTGCCAGGAACTAGTGTCACAAGTCTACAGGCGGACTTGTTGAATATACAAAAGATAGAATAAACTCTTCTACTGTTTGAAAGAAGTAGACAGAAATAAACAAAAGATAACTCCATAGTGCTGCTGAGAAACGCCAAGGGAAGCAGCTCACCGTGAAGTCAGGTCCAGCATACTATCAGGATCGAGCTCCGGTCTGATAACCAGATGCACCTGCCTCAGAACTTGTACAATTAAGTACAGAAGCGTAGCATGAGTACATAAACAAATATGTACCCAATGAGTATCCCGTCTAATATCGAAGAAGTAGCGACGAGAGGTCGACGTGATACTTACTAGGGTCAAAATTTAATAATATAATTAAATGAATGCTAGGCAGGAATAGCAGTCGTAGAAATCAAAAGGACCAGAATATCAAGTATAAATTTGTAATTTTATCTTTGTAAGTCAAATTTCACTAGTATATGATGTACTAAATTCCCTTTTTACATGAATTAGATTATACAAGTACCACAAACTTCTAGTCAAGTATATAGCACATAGTATGCCGAAAGCGAATGGCCGAAGCATCGCGAAAATAAATGTGCACTGCCGAGGGTCGAACGACTCGAACCAAAGATGCATCTATTACCCCGCTCGCGAATCGAACATGCGACGCGGTTGACATAATGATAGGGCTATCCCGCTCATGAATCATACATGCGACGGGGGTGCCCGTATACATATACAAAATTATCCAAAAATTCAGGGATTTAACAAAGATTATACTTGAAGACAAGAATTTAAGCAATGTAATGTTTTTGAATGTAACTTCCTAAATATTATCATGTCAATTCAAGGATACTAAGCAACTCAAAATACATTTAGGGTCACATATGAGGCACATAAAAGCATACTTGTGAGTCCTAAAACTACCCAACATAACATAATAGTAGCTAAGCACGGACTCTCGTCACTTCGTGCGTGTGTAGCCCCTGCAAATAAGGACATACAATTATTTATATTCACATGTGGGGAAAATTCCCTCTTTCAAGGTTAGAAAGGAGACTCACCTCGTGCCGAGCCTACTTTCCGGGTCAAGAATGCGCACGAAACTCCAAACTCGCCTCCTAAGGACTCGAAACTAGTACATGAATTAATCTATGCTCAAAAGTACGAAATTTACCTAATTACGCCATTATTTCAACCTAGTTTGAAAAATCCCAAAATACGCCCAAGGCCACATGCTCGGATTCCGGAAATTTTTGAAGGAAACACTTACCCATAACCTAGGGATCATTAATATATGATTTTTGTATAATTTCATAGCTAGTTAGTGGGTAATTTCCTAAAATTTCATAGAGCCCTAGATTTTTACTCTAACCCTCGATTTACACTAATTAGGGTGTTAATCTACCTAGGAATTCATGTATTAAACCAATATTAGGGTGGAAATTACTTACCTCTTAGTAGATAAGTCGTTGGTCTCTTTTGCATGCCCAAAATCGCCCAAGGAAGAAGTTGTTATGTTCAACAATGGAGGTTTTCCCGTATTTTAAAAGACCTCACTGCCTACAGGGTTTTCGCACCTGCCCCTCGAGGACCGCACCTGTGATCTTGCATTTGCGAGGATCACCTCGCACCAGCGGAATTGGACTAGGGGACCTGGGCTCTCACCTGCGGAGAGGAGCCCGCACCTGCAGCTCCGCATCTGCGAGATGTCAGCCTCACCTTGGGCTGCACCTGCGAGGCCAGGACCGCAGGAGAGGTCTCGCACCTGCGACTGGTCAACCGCAGGTGCGGTTACACCATATCTAGTGCACCAGCACTTATAGCTGCTGGGTTTTGGCCTCGTTTGGTGCCCGAGCGGCACATGGGCCCACCTGAGTCCCCATCCAAATATACCAACAAGTCCCAAATCGTAATACAGACTCGCTCGAGCCTTCAGAACACCCAAAACAATGCTAAAACTCAAAATTACACCTCAAAACCCCTAGAATCAAACTTTAGAATTTTAAGTTCTTGAATTTGCTAACAATGCGCCGAACCGACCTACACTACTCGGAATGACACAAAATTTTGCAAGCAAGTCATAAATGACAAAACCGGACTATTCCCGATCTCGGAATTCCATTCAGACCTTGATAACACAAAAACATGTTCCAAACCTCAATTTGAACTTAAGGAAACTCTTATTTTGCTATTTGGCACCGTAATGCTCTCAGGTCATCCAAAACGCATTCCGGACATATGCACAAGTCTGAAATCATCATACGAAGCTATTGAAACCGTCGAAATTCGATTCTGAGGTCATTTACTCAAAATGTTGACAGAAGTCAAACTTGGCCTTAAAGACGAACCTTAAGGAACTAAGTGTTACTATACCACTCTAAACTCTTCCGAATAACCACCCGTCCCCACATGTCATAAATCATGAAAAGCAACTAGGGAAGTCTCATTTAGGGAACAGGGTCCTAAAACGCAAAACGACCGGTCGGGTCGTTACATTCTCCACCTCTTAACAAAATGTTCGTCCTCGAACGGGTCTAGAATCATACCTGAAGTGCTGAATAAATTTGGATACCGGCTCCGCATGTCTTCCTCGGACTCCCAAGTCGCCTCCTCAACTGGTTGGCCCCTCAACTGGACCTTCACTGCAGAAACTCTCTTGGACCTCAACTGGCGATCCTGCCTGTCAGTGATAGCAACTGGCTCCTCCTCGTAGCCTAACCTCTCATCCAACTGAATGGTGCTCAAATCAACCATGTGAGAGACGTCGGCGTGGTATCTCCAGAGCATGGATACGTGAAAGACCGGGTGAACTTCTGATAAACTGGGAGGTAAAGCAAGCTCATAAGCAACCTCTCCAACTCACCTCAACACCTTGAAAGGACCTATAAACCTCGGGCTCAACTTGCCCTTCTTCCCAAACCTCATAATACCCTTCATCGGCGAGACCTTCAACAAAACCTTCTCTCCCTCAATAAATGATACGTCACGCGCCTTCTGATCCGCGTAATTCTTCTGTCTAGACTGTGCTGTGCGGAGCCTCTCCTGAATCAACTTTACTTTCTCCAAATCATCCCTCACCAGGCCGGTGTCATATAACTTAGCCTCGCCAGTCTTAAACCACCCGATAGGAGAACGACATCGCCGACCATACAAAGCCTCAAATGGAGCCATCTCAATACTGAACTGATAACTATTATTGTAAGCAAACTCGTCCAGAGGCAAGAACTGGTCCCACTGACCTCCGAAGTCAATCACACATGTCCTGAGCATGTCCTCTAATATCTTAACTGTCCGCTCCGACTGACCATTAGTTTGAGGGTGAAATGCCGTTCTGAGATCTATCTGGGTACCCAACTCACTATGTAATACTCTCCAGAAGTGCGAGGTGAAATGAGGACCTCGATCTGATATAATGGAGACCAGCACACCGTGGAACCTCACTATCTCCCGAATGTAGATCTGGCTTACCTCTCAGAAGTATAAGTAGTAGCTACTAGAATGAAATGCGCCGATTTTGTCAACCTATCCACAATGTCCCAAACCACGTCAATCTTCTGCAAAGTCCGAGGTAACCCAACCACAAAGTCCATCGTGATGTGCTCCCACTTCCGTTCAGGAATGGGCATCTGCTGAAGTAGGCCTCCTGGCCTCTAGTGCTCATACTTGACCTGCTGGAAATTAAGACATCTAGCCACGTACTTCACTATGTCCTTCTTCATACGCCTCCACCAGTAATGCTGCTTCAAATCACGATACATCTTCGTAGCACCAGGATGAATAGAATACCGTGAACTGTGTGCCTCCTCTAGAATCCTCTCCCTCAAGCCAGCAACATTAGGAACACATAAACGGCCCCGGAGTCTGAGAACGCCATCCTCGCCAATAGTAACCTCCTTGGCACCACCCTAAACCACTGTCTCCCGTTTCTCTTCCAAGCACGGATCATCAAATTGCCGAGCCTTAATCTCTCCCAATAACGAATACTGAGCGACCACAAGTGCTAGAACTCGGTGAGGCTTTGAAAGGTCAAATCTCACCAGGCGATTAGACAAGGACTGAATGTCCAAGACCAGAGGTCTCTCCTTTGCTGAAATATAATCCAAACTACCCATACTCTCTGCCTTTCTGCTCAAGGCGTCTGCTACCACATTCGCCTTGCCCGGATGATAAAGGATGGTGATGTCATAATCCTTCAACAACTCAAGCCACCTGCGCTGCCTCAACTTAAGATCCCTCTACTTGAACAAGTGCTGCAAGCTGTGGTGGTCTATATAAACCTCACAAGACACCTCATACAAGTAGTGCCTCCAAATCTTAAGAGCATGAACAATCGCCGCCATCTCCAGGTTGTGCACAGGGTAATTCTTCTCATGAACCTTCAACTGGCGCGAAGCATAAGCAATAACTCTCCCCTCCTGCATCAACACACACCCCAAGCAAACGCGTGAAGCGTCATAATATACTGTATACATCCCAGAATCGAAAGGCAGTATTAAAATTGGTGCTGAGATGAATGTTGTCTTGAGCTTCTGAAAGATCGCCTCACACTTGTCGGACCATCGAAACAAGGCATTCTTCTGAGTCAATCTAGTCAATAGGGCTGCAATGGATGAAAAGCCCTTCACAAATCGCCGATAGTAGCCTGCTAGACCCAAAAACTCCTGATCTCACGAATCATACATGCGACGCGGGTGCCCGTATACATACATAGAATTATCCAAAATTCAGGGATTTAACAAAGATTATACTTGAAGACAAGAATTTAAACAATGTAATGTTTTTGAATGTAACTTCCTAAATATTATCATGTCAATTTAAGGATACTAAGAAACTCAAAATACATTTAGGGTCACACATGAGGCACATAAAAGCATACTTGTGAGTCCTAAAACTACCCAACATAACATAATAGTAGCTACGCACGGACTCTCGTCACATCGTGCGTGCGTAGCCCCCGCAAATAAGGACATACAATTATTTATAATCACCTATGGGGACAATTCCCTTTTACAAGGTTAGAAAGGAGACTCACCTCGTGCCGAGCCTACTTTCCGGGTCAAGAATGCACCCGAAACTCCAAACTCGCCTCCCAAGGACTCGAAACTAGGCAAATATGGTATACATGAATTAATCTATGCTCGAAAGTACGAAATTTACCTAATTACGCCGTTATTTCAACTTACTTTGAAAAATCCAAAAATACACCCCGGAGCCCACATGCTCGGATTCCAGAAATTTTCGAAGGAAACACTTACCCATAACCTAAGGAACATTAATATATGGATTTTGTATAATTTCATAGCTAGTTAGTGGGTAATTTCAAAAAAAATCATAAAACCCTAGGTTTTTACTCTAACCCTTGATTTACACTAATTAGGGTGTTAATCTACCTAGGAATTCATGTATTAAACCAACATTAGGGTGGAAACTACTTACCTCTTAGTAGCTAAGTCGTTGGTCTCTTTTGCATGCCCAAAATCGCCCAAGGAAGAAGGTGTAATGTTCAACAATGGAGGTTTTCCCGTATTTTAAAAGACCTCACCGCCTACAGGGTTTTCGCACCTGCGGCTCGAGGACCGCACCTGCGGACTCGTATCTGCATGGATCACCTCGCACCTGCAAATTTGGACAAGGGGACCTGGGCTCCGCACCTGCGAGAAATGTCAGCCTCACCTGCGAGGCCAGGACCGCAGGAGTGATTTCGTACCTACGAGGCCAGGACCGTAGGAGCAGTCTCGCACCTGCGACTGGTCAACTGCAGGTGCAGTTACACCAGATCTGGTGCACCAGCAGTTATAGCTACTAGTTTTTGGCCTCGTTTGGTGCCCGAGCGGCACCTGGGACCACCCGAGCCCCCGTCCAAATATACCAACAAGTCTCAAATCGTAATACAGACTCGCTCGAGACTTCGGAACACCCAAAACAACGCTAAAACTCAAAATCACACCTTAAAACCCCTAGAATCAAACTTAAGAATTTTAAGTTCTTAAATTCGCTAACAATGCGCCGAACTGACCTACACTACTCAGAATGACACCAAATTTTGCAAGCAAGTCATAAATGACATAACAAAACTATTCTCGGTCTCGAAATTCCGTTCGGACCTTGATAACACAAAAACACGTTCCAATCTCAATTTGAACTTAAAGAAACTCTTATTTTTCTATTCGGTGTTGTAATGCTCCTGGGTCATCCAAAGCACATTTCGGACATACGCACAAGTTTGAAATCATCATACGAAGCTACCGAAAATGTCGAAACTCGATTCCGAGGTCGTTTACTCAAAATGTTGACCGAAATCAAACTTGGCCTTAAAGACCAACCTTAAGGAACTAAGTGTTACTATACCACTCTAAACTCTTCTGAATCCTGAACCACCTATCCCCACAGATCATAAATCATGAATAGCAACTACAGGAAGTCGCATTTAGGGGAACGGGGGTCCTTAAACGCAAAACGACCGGTCAGGTCATTACATTCTCCACCTCTTAACCAAACGTTCATCCTCGAACGGGTCTAGAATCATAACTAAAGTGCTGAATAAGTGTGGATACCAGCTCCGCATGTCCTCCTTGGACTCCCAAGTAGCCTCATCGACTAGTTGGCCCCTCCACTGGACCTTCACTGCAGAAACTCTCTTGGACCTCAACTGACGATCCTACCTTTCAATGATAGTAACTGGCTCTTGCTCGTAGCCTAACCTCTCATCCATTTGAATGGTGCTTAAAGACCGGGTGAACTCCTGATAAACTGGGAGGTAAAGCAAGCTCATAAGCAACCTCTCCAACTCGCCTCAACACCTCAAAAGGACCTATAAACCTTGGACTCAGCTTGCCCTTCTTCAAAAACCTCATAATACCCTTCATCGGCGAGACCTTCAACAAAACCTTGTCTCCCTCCATAAATGATACGTCACGCGCCTTCTGATCTGCGTAACTCTTCTGTCTAGACTGTGCTGTGCGGAGCCTCTCCTGAATCAACTTTACTTTCTCCAAAGCATCCCTCACCAGGTCGGTGTCATATAACTTAGCCTCACCAGGCTTAAACCACCCTATAGGAGAACGACATCGTCGACCATAAAAAGCCTCAAATGGAGCCATCTCAATACTGGACTGCTAACTATTATTGTAAGCAAACTCGTCCAGAGGCACGAACTGGTCCCACTGACCTCCGAAGTCAATCACACATGCCCTGAGCATGTCCTCCAATATTTGAACTGTCCGCTTCGATTGACCATCAGTCTCAGGGTGAAATGCCGTGCTGAGATCTATCTGGGTACCCTACTCACTATGTAATTCTCTCCTGAAGTGCGAGGTGAATTGAGGACCTCGATCTGATATAATGAACACCAGCACACCGTGCAACCTGACTATCTCCCGAATGTAGATCTGGGCTAACCTCTCAGAAGTATAAGTAGTTGCTACTGGAATGAAATTCTCCGATTTGGTCAACCTATCCATAATGATCCAAACCGCGTCAACCTTCCACAAAGTCCGAGGTAACCCAACCACGAAGTCCATCGTGATGCGCTCCCACTTCCACTCAGGAATGGGCATCTGCTGAAGTAGGCCTCTAGTGCTCATACTTGACCTTCTGGCAATTAAGACATCTATCCACGTACTCCACTATGTCCTTCTTCATACGCCTCCACCAGTAATGCTACTTCAAATCACGATACATCTTTGTAGCACCAGGATGAATAGAATATCGTGAGTTGTGTGCCTCTTCCAGAATCCTATACCTCAGGCCAGCAACATTAGGAACACATAAACGGCCCTGAAGTCTCATAACGCCATCTTCGCCAATAGTAACCTCCTTGGCACCACCCTGAACCACTGTCTCCCGTAGCTCTGCCAAGCACGGATAATCAAACTGCCGAGCCTTAATCTCTCCCAATAACGAAGACTGAGCGACCACATGTGCTAGAACTCGGCGAGGCTCTAAAAGGTCAAATCTCACCAGGCGATTAGCCAAGGACTAAATGTCCAAGGCTAGAGGTCTCTCCACTGCTGAAATATAATCCAAACTACCCATACTCTCCGCCTTTCTTGTCAAGGAATCTGCTACCACATTCGCCTTGCCCGGATGATAAAGGATGGTTATGTCATAATCCTTCAGCAACTCAAGCCACATGCGCTGCCTCAACTTAAGATCCCTCTGGTTGACCAAGTGCTGCAAGCTGCGGTGGTCTGTATAAACTTCACAATACACCCCATACAAGTAGTGCCTCCAAATATTAAGAGCATGAACAATCGCCGCCGACTCCAGATCGTGCACAAGGTAATTCTTTTCATGAACTTTCAGTTGGTGCGAAACATAAGAAATAACTCTCCCCTCCTACATCAACACACACCTCAAGCCAACGCGTGAAGCGGCACAATATACTGTATACATCCCAGAACCGAAAGGAAATATCAAAGCTGGTGTTGAGGTCAATGTTGTCTTGAGCTTCTCGCCTCACACTTGAGCTTATGAAAGCTCGCCTCACAGGGCATTATTCTTAGTCAATCTAGTCAATGGGGCTGCAATGGATGAAAAGCCCTCCACAAATCGCCGATAGTAGCCTGCTAGACCCAAGAAACTCCTGATCTCTGTAGCTGACGTAGGACGTGGACAACTCCGAACCGCCTCAATCTTCTTAGGATCAACCTTGATACCTCCCTGGATACCACGTGTCCCAAGAATGCCACAGAATCTAACCAGAACTCACACTTGGAGAACTTAGCATATAACTTCTGTTCTCGCAAAGTCTGGAGCATAACTCTCAAATGCTGCTCGTGCTCTCCTAGGCTACGTGAGTAAATCAGAATGTCATCAATGAAGACAATGACAAAAGAATCAATATACGGCCTGAACACCTTGTTCATCAAGTCCATAAATGCTGCTGGGGCATTAGTTAAGGCAAAGGACATCACCAAGAACTCATAATGGCCATATCTTGTACGAAAAGTAGTCTTCGGAACATCCGAGTCCCGAATCATCAACTGGTGGTACCCCGATCTCAAGTCAATCTTAGAAAACGCCCTAGAACCCTGCAACTGGTTAAACAAATCATCAATGCGCGACAATGGATACTTATTCTTAATGGTGACCATGTCCAGCTGGCGGTAGTCAATACACATCCGCATAGAAAATGCCCTAGCACCCTGCAACTGGTCAAACAAATCATCAATGCGCAGCAATGGATACTTATTCTTAATGGTGACCTTGTCCAGCTGGCGATAGTCAATACACATCCGCATAGACCCATCTTTCTTCTTCACAAATAGCACTGGAGCACCCCAATGTGACATACTCGGCCTGATAAACCCCTTAGCCAACAACTCCTCAAGTTGATCCTTCAGCTCCTTCAACTCTTTTGGATCCATACGGGGGAATGGAAATAGGCTGGGTGCCTGGGGCTAAATCTATATCACGATCCGGAGGCATGCATGGAAGGTCTTAAGGAAAAACATCAGCAAACTCTCGAACCATTGGCACTGAATCAATCGTTGGAGACTCCGCGGTGGTGTCCCGCACATAAGCAAGATAGGCCAAACAACCCTTCTCGACCATATGTCGAGCCATCAGGAAGGAAATAACTCGACTGGCTGCACTAACTGATGAACCTCTCCACTCTAGCCTGGGCAACTCGGGCATGGCTAGAGTAACTGTCTTGGCATGGCAATCCAAGATGGCATGATAGGGAGAGAGCCAATCCATGCCCAGGATAATCTCGAAATCAACCATATCGAGCAATAGGAGATCTGCTCTAGTCTCGAACCCACAAAATATAATCACACAAGGCCGATAAATCTAATCTACCACCACAGAATCGCCTATAGGAGTGGACCCATAAATAGGAGTACCCAAGGACTTGCGAGGAACATCTAGGAAACAAGCAAATAAGGCTGATACATATGAATAAGTGGATCCTGGATCAAATAACATTGATGCCTCTCTACCACATACTGAAATTGTGCCTCTGATCACGGCATCTGAGGCTAATACTTCTGATCGAACCATAATAGCATAGAACCTGGTTGGTGCGGTAGTATTGTGTCGATCTTAGAGTTGTTTTTGTTGTGTTTGGAGGGCGATAGTATTGAAGATGTACCCATGTTCCAGTTATGGATATCACTTGTCCTTGGTAACTTTAGATTCGAATTTTGTTCATGTACAATCCAAATAGATGTTGTAATTATATCAGTTTAGTTTTTAAAAAATCTAAGTCTTAGTGGCTAATGATTTGTACTACCAGTCCTTGGGGAGATGTATAATATTCCGTTATTTTATTTTTGACTCTTATCATGATCATATTATATTTTATTTTTATTTGGCTTACCTAGCGGGTTGGACTAGATGCCATCGCGACGGGTTAGATTTTGGGTCATGAAAAGTTGTATCAGAGCTTTAGGTTCATAGGTTCTATGAGTCATGAGAAAATGTCTAGTAGAGTCTTGCAAATGAGTCCATGCCTATCTTCGAGAGTCTACAGGGCATCAAGGATAAACTTCCCATCTTTCATTCCTTATCGTGCGACATTGATTCAACTTGAAGCAGATCACTTTCAATTCCTTCCACTCATTCGTATGCGTATGTGAGAGCTCGGTATCAGCTGTGCATCAATGACTTGTGATATCCATGAAGGAGGTGTGAGATGTATTTCTATGTATTGATGGCTGGCCAATCTTGAGGACTTGAGGCCGGGTTTTGACCGTAGCTTGGGCTTGGTGGTTACAGTTGTGTGAGCATGTGTTGTTGGACTTATATGTCTGGTTGTGTCCCTAGGAGCGGTATTGATAGCTCAGTGAGTAGTTGGATGGCTATATAATGAGTATGATGTTACTACGGGATGTGTTCGGATGGTTTGCATGTAAGGAGAAGAGTTTTCATGAGATGTATAAAGGACTATTGGATGCTTCATTTCCGTCTTGATGTGTAGTATAGTCTCGAGTTGCGATTGTGTTGAGGGATCTCTCATGTTGTTTATTTGTGGAATAAAGTATATTCTTGTGTCTTGTTGATGAGTTCAGACTCAGAAATATTTAGTGATTGCATAGTAGTTGTGGCTTTGAAAGGGTATTGAGAGATGTTAGTTTGAGGCTAAGCAGGTGGGTTATCGCCTACGGGATAATCTATTATTTTGTGATCTTTATGATATTTTATGGAGAGTTTCTTTCTCCCAGTGGGTTATATGTGTTGCAATTTGAGTTTGGATCGGTTCAGAAAGTTGACCTGATTGTCACGAGGATGAATGCGAGTTTAGCGAATGATTTAAGGTATTTTATGGGTTGTGTTGCAGGAACTTGGGAAAGATTTAGTTGAATCTCACTGCGAGATTATGGCAGTAATAAAGTATGGGTATGAGTTATCAAGTGTTTTGTTATGTAGCTTTGAGCTTAGTGGGGGCATTTTTCATTGGTGAATAGATTGCAGAGTTACGTGTTGTATTGGTTTCGGTCTAAAGCATACTTATGGGTCGGTTATGACTTGCAGAAGTTGGTTTTGAGGATTCCTTAAGCAATGAAAGTTCTGCATGCATGATGAATTACACCTTATGGATTTATGGAAGTCTTGGGAGTGGTTTAGGATTGACGTTCTTGACGGATGTAATGTACTAAGAAAAAGGATTTGCTTATTTGCTTAGAGGTGTGGATTACTTTAGTGGGTGTTTTTGCGCTAATGGGCATAGGCCGTTTGACTCATTTGGGTGGTGCAATTGAGATTTGACTAGAGTGGATGACTCTCGAGAAGGTTCTAATAGATTCAAGATTTATATATGGCAATTGAAATTTTTTTGAATTTGTATATGGTTAAAATCTGAGATTACATTGGTTGGTGTTGAGACTCGCAATATTTTTTTATCATTATAGATTCAACATTTCAGTATGAGAAAGGTAAAAGGAACAACTTTAAATTCACAGAAGGTCTCTTTAGAATGAGTGTCTCGATTGTGGTACCTTTGGGGTGCTTATGAGGTAATGCAGTGGCTTATGGGCCTTAGGAGGGTGTGTTTTAAGCCATGATCTCTTATGGTGAGCTTTGGGTAAGGATCGTGGTGTTCTAACAAGGAAAGGTGTCAAGTTGAAGGCTATTCGGAAGGAACTCAGAGAAATAAGACAGTTTGGTAGTAGGTTGAATCAACACGGTAACAGATATGATCGGTTCTTTGAGTACTTATGATGTGGTGAGTCTCTACATGTGCTATGTGGCAATACTTTTGGGTTTGGCGACCTGCGTGACGTGGTTGAGTTAGAGAGATTCGATTCTGATGTATTGGTTATGTGCAATTTGAATAGTTCGTGATGGTTTCTACCACGATCTGCGATAGATATTTCCTACCGGCACAAAGAGCATGTTGCGTATTGTGATTTTCTCCTGGATGGGATAAAATAGAAGGTTTCTGATTAATCGGGTATGTATTGTGCTTGTGACTCCGAGTTGATTATAAGGTTCTCATGCTTTTCATATGATGGCATGATAGATGCGGCGTGTTGTGTGCAATTGTGATTTGCATGTGCAAGGTCACAATTCAGTTTTGAAGCGAAGGTTATGAATTCTTAGACAACATGGACGGTTTCAGATGACTAGATGAATGCTATTATTACTTGGTGTTGCCTAAGAAGGGTGCACATTTCAGAAGGCGCACTGTATTTTGACCTATAGATGCTTAATTTGTATTGCGGTACTCACCTAGTTAACTGCTGATGTTCAGATTTTTCTATGTGGCACGAAAGAATTATAGAAGTATTTCCTCGTGGGATGATCATGTATGAGATATGTGTTAGACATTCGGGTGGTGGAGTTAGGATCAACTATAGTGATTCGTGTGTTCTATGGATTTGAAGACTAGGAGTTCTCAAAAGCAGATTGTTTCGTGGTTGCCGACTGTAAAGATGTGGCCAAAGTTATCCCAATGGTGGTATGTGATATGGTTAGGTCGTTGTAGATTTTTGGAGGACTATTTTTCCATATTGGGATGACCGAAATTGATTTGGGGGCCCATTGGTAGGCCTAATAAGGATGTGTATTCTACACGGGGTTGGATTTGTTGACTCAGCACCGTTACTGTTGAAGGGTGTGTCATTCAGTTAGATTTTAGCTTGTTCGTGTTCTGATAAGTTCAATGTGTTACTCTTCTATGCTTTGAGGGATTTTGGTTTGTTAGTTATATGCACACATGGTTCGGTTCTGTTTGGGCCTTAAAGCGGAATTCGAGCGAGATGGTGATTGAGGTGTCTAATGGTTGATTCTGCCTTGGTTATGGTCTTTTCGGGCTGTGGTATATTGTGTTATTCCCTTCTCCACAGTTATGGTCATGCACTTCGTGTACTTGATGTCGAATTGCGTATGGTTTTGGTCCTTCTTTGGTTTTTCAACGCAATATATATTAGCTATTAACTCTCATGGATTCTTGGCCATTCTGTTACTATTTCTTCCTTATTGGATGGTCTCAAATCGTAATGTCTCACTCAAGGTTCTTTAATTTACTCATCAACTTAATTTAACTTGGTCTCTTCTATTTTCTTGTTGCAATTTATGTGTATCGCCCGTGATTTTATTTTTAGATTGATGTTGAAGGGTACTTGTTTATAACTTTAGGGGAGTTTACGTCACCAACTCATCACGATGGTGTGTTTCTATATTTAAATATTAGAGATTCCCATGTGTTAAATATCCTAGCATATTCGCTATGTGGTTGTTCTCTATGTGCGAGGTGCTCACGTTATGGTGGTACTATTCATGAAGGGTCATAATTCCTCTAGTTTTCTTCCGTCCACTTGGTCAATCGGTCTCCTTTTTTTTATTACTCGTAGTATGCTCCATCTACCTTAGCGCTTATGTCTTAGGGTTTCCTTATGTGTATAATCTGCAACATCATCCTTGCTTTCTATTCTTCTACTAACACGCCCGATGGGTGATAACTAACAGTTCAACACTTTGTTGTATCCTCTAGTCCACGTTTCATGGTTATTCCTCACGTCCTTACTGGGAATTCCACTTGTATTCCTCTCTGTATCGTGAGTTCTATAGTCTCGGGTTGGAGCTCACTTTACTCTCTGGTTTTTTGCTTTATCTGACGAATGTACTCTACCGAGGTTGTAGGCGTGCTGTCACGAAATCAAACTTTATACGCCATGATGTTACCTTGTCGACACTTCCATCGTTCTTGTCCAAATTGTAAGTAGGTATCTTTTTTTCTTATTTCTACTTTCCTTTTTTATTTTCCCGCAATCATAATAGTTTTCCTGGGGCCATGCTCATTTATTTAAGCAAAGGATTCAGTTATATTTCCGTCCCTCAGTTTCCTTCTAATTAATTCATCGTCTATATTTACGTGCTCCACCCAGATCATCACGCATCCTTGCCTTGCTTGATTGCTTGCAGTCTTATCCCTTTTTGTACTCATCAAGCGGATCACACTTCCTCTTAGAGGCTCTACTACGTCGATCTCTCCCCCCCCCCCCCCCCCNTCTCCGGCGATCTCCCCCCCCCCCCCCCTCCCAGGGACGTAACTTAACACTAGCGTTTTTGGAATCTCTTTTTTTTACAGGTCTAATTGCTACCCTCACATCCTATTATGGTTCCTCTTTCTTGGCGACTTAATACTTTAAATTACATGCTCGTTTTGTTGAGGCGATTCCCGTGTTGTCCAGATATATGGGATGATATTTTTCAGGTTGATACCCTATACTTATATATCTTGTAGTATGAGGCTTCCTTGTGAAAACTCTAACTTTCATTAACTCACCACAGTCGACCCCACATTATTGCTTGTTCTTTCTATAAAAATCGCTAACTTTTATGATTATAACCCAACTAAGTTCCATCGATACTCTCCAAGTCTAGAATTTGCCTTAAGGTACTTGCTAAAGTTGGTACCATTACGTCTTTGAAATATCCACCTATGATAAGTTTTATTTAAATAGTCACTTCACTTTTTTACTAGTGATTTAAGGTAATTCCCCTATTTCGTCAAGCTTGCGAGAACTTGTCCTTTAAGTAATTTACTATTCTAGTCACCTAGCGAGGTTTGTTCTTAGAATTACACGACTTGTTTTCACACAATTCAAATTTGCTTTCGAGTCTTTTCCTCACCATTTCACTTCATAGTTTCCTTTTCTTTACTTGTCATGTTCTATTTAGATTTTTGCTAGTCCTTCATTTACATTCTGCCTTATGTTTGTTATAAAGCTTCCCGTGATACTATTTCATTTCTAATTGCTCCTGCCTTAGGTAATCGTATCTTTGGTCGTCTCATATATCTCGGTCGCTAACCCTCTAGCTATAGGGTTTCCCGATATACTTTCCTTTATTGTCCTTGTTGTTCGTCTTTACTTCTTATACCGCGTTATAACTCATCGAATATTGTACGTTACCTTTTTAACCCTATGTATCCTTGTTAATCATTGACTAGTTCAAAAATAATGTAATTACCTTCGTAAGAATGTGGTAACTTTATATCATATCATTATAGACGTTAAACACCGTAATTCTTATAATCCATACTCTTTTTCTCATTTCTTTACTTGTACTTCACCTCTAGCTTATAAGCATTTTTCATCTTACTGATTAATCACAATACTCGTTTACATTTGCGTATATGAAATTTAATTATCAATTTACCACATATACGTATCGTTTCCGTGATCCCTTTATAAGGAAAACATAACCTTTATCTAAAACAAATTGTTATCTTACTAGTCAATCTCTCCTATTTTACCCTTCAATCGCAATATAAGTACGGTCTTAACTATCATTCAACCAAAAATCCCATCTAATTATCACCCTTTAAGATTACTCTTTTCCCTCTTTAGCCCTACCGACAAAGCTTTATGAATTATCATCACAATATAACATATGACATTTCAAGATCACACTCATGAGTAAAAAGATATTTTTATGTAACGACCCGGTTTGTCGTTATGTAGAATCTGCATTATAATTACTGCTATTGCCTTGTTATAGGTTGGTTATACTGTTATTGATGTGTTAGAGTTGGTAGGCTTGAAATCAGAATGGTGGTAGTGAGAGTGTAGTCATTCAGTCTCTATAAATAGCCTTAAAGTTGGAAAAGTCAACTGAGAGTTGGCTTATTAGTAAACGACCTCAGAATGCGGATTTTATGGCTCGGATAGCTTCGTTAGGTGATTTGGGACTTAGGAATGTGTTCAGAATATTTTTGTGATGTCCGGTGTAGAATTAGGCTTGCATTGGCGAAAGTTAGTTTTTGGTAATTTCCGATCGGCAGTGGAGAATAGGCTATCGTGGAATTCCGACAGTTGGAATAGGTTCGTAATTTCATTTTGTATATGTCTGCAAAATGTCATGTCAATCGGAGTTGTTTTGGATAGTTTCGGCATCGTTGGTGGATTTTAGGAATTTGAAAGTTCTTAGGCTTGAATCCGACGTGATTTTGGTGTTTTGATGTTAGTTTTGGTGTTCCGAGGGTGCACTAAGTTTGAATAATCATTTATGATGTGTTGGTATAATTGGTTGGGGTCCCGAGGGGCTCAGGATTGAGTTCGGGTGGTTAACGGGCGTTTTGTTTTTGGAAAAGACTGCTGTTTTTCTGGTGTTATTGCAGCAGCAAAATGGTCATCGCGATTGCGTGGATTGGTCCGCGATCGCGTAGAGTAATTTAAGGTTAGGACATTTTGTGAATCGCGATTGCAGGGTGAGGAGTGCGATCGCGGAGCTCTGGAAGTTTGTGCATCACGATCGCGTGACGTCAGGTCGCGATCGCGTAGGGTTGGCAGGCCTGAGTCCGAGCTCGCGCATTGTTCTTCGCGAACGCGGTCGTGGGTTCGCGATCGCGTAGAGGTGAAGGGTAGAGCATACGATCACAGGGTGTTTGCCGCGATCGCATAAGGTATGTATGGGGTCCAGCTAAGTTGTCCTTCGCGATCCGGAAGGTCTTTCCGCGATCGCGATGAAGAAAGACCTGGGCATTATTAAATAAACCCTTCCGCGACCATAACCTATTTTAACACCATTTTTGAACGGGAAGAAGCTTTTGAGGCGATTTTGAATAGGGAAAATCAGTGTTCATCATAGAGGTTAGTATTTTGGACCTTAAAACTCGATTATAGGTTATTAAGGAACATAATCTCAGTGTTTAATTCATGAAAATCAGTAGAAAAGGGGAGTTAGGGCTTGAGCTTATGAAACCTTTAATGGTCGATTTGAGGGGTCAAACGAGCTTCGATTTGCGCGTTATTTATATGCACGGACTCATGAGATGATGAAGAACATTTGTGTATAAAAATATCTGAGTTTTGGGATGCGGGCCTAGGGGTCGGGTTTTGACCGAATTCAGATTTTTGAGCTAAATTCGATATTTTTCAATTGGAATTTATTCCTTGAGCATAATTTGATGATAAGAATCTGAACTTGGTAGATTTGGAGCATTCGGAAGTTGATTCGAAAGGCAAACACATTGCGAAGTAGTTTCGGGCTAGTTTGAAGTAAGTAATGTCTTTAAATCCTGTCCTGAGGGTATGAAACCCCGGACTATGCATCCTTTCACGGGTTTTGGAATGCAAAGGTTGAAACTTTGGAGATATATTCCCTATTTAGGCGACCATTGAGGTCCTAAATCGACTTTTAAGTCTATGCTTAATTAGTAATTATATATTACGATATGTTTTGGGCTGTAAGCCATGTTTGGGGCCTAGTGCCAAATTGTTTACCCCTTGGGGGTTGTGTTTACTATATTTTCCTCACTGATATGTTATGATTTTACACTCAGTCTTTTCCTGTGAAAATTGTTTTGACACTCAGAGTATTTTGATACCATTTCTTGAAAATGAAACACTGTTTTGGGTCGAGAACCCGGTATATTATGGCCTAAGGCCAAATCGAGAGTGTCTGACTGAGTGAGGCTTTCAGGCCTATATTGTGAGAGGCTTTCAGGCCTATATTGTGAGAGGCTTTCCGGCCTATATTGTGAGAGGCTTTCAGGCCTATGTTGTTATAGCGCTTGGGCAGTAAGAGCCCCTCCGGAGTGTGTACACACCCCCAGTGAGTGCAGGTACCTAATGAGTGATGCACGCGGGGCTTATGCTGAGTGATTGTGAGGTTGCCTGATGGGTAGAGTGACTGTGAGGTTGCCTGATGGGCAGAGTGATTGTGAGGTTGCCTGATGGGCTGATACTGAGAGAAATTGTTATGAGAAATATTTATGGCCCGAGGGGTAGTTTTACGACGATTTTTACTGAGTTTTCGAACTATGATTTACTTTGGTTTTCAAACTGGTTTTTACTGAGAGATTTACTGAGATATACTAATGTTACACTTGTTTCAAAGGATTTCTGGAAACTGATTTTTGAACTCATGTATTTGATGAATACTATCTGGTGACTTGGTGTTTTACTGGCTTTTGTGAATTGGTGTATCTGTACTGTATGTTTTATAATTCTCAGAAGGTGATTTATTTTCATTACTACTGAGTTGGCGTACTCATAAAGACTCCCTGTGCCTCTGTGCACAGATTCAGGTACCGGCTTGGAGCAGTAGCCGTTTCAATTCGTTAGCAGCCTTACGGGATTTTGAGGTAGCTGTCAAACGTCCACAACTTCTCCACTTCCCTTCCTTATTTAGTTTTAGCATTTCATTCCTAGACTTTATTTAAGACATTAGTAGAAATAGCTTTATTTCATAGATGCTCGTGACCATGTTCACTCCAGTCTTGGGAGGTTTTGTTTAGAGTTGTTTAGCTATTATTGGGACGTTAAGACTTAACGAATTTTATTTCTATTGTGTTTGCCGTTTATTATTGAATCGCGAATTATTATAATAGAACAAATGCGTAGTAATGTGATGGTTGGCTAGCCTAGTTCCACGATAGGCGCCATCACGGCTTGTTAGGATTTGGGGTCGTGACATTTTATCAAAATGAAAAGTATATCTTCCATCATAACTTACTCCTGTCGTGAGATCTCAATGCAAGTGAACCTTGCCATGGCCCTACCATGGAGCCCCGATCTGGCACAAACCATTCTAACATAAGCGAGCAAAGTCCTCCAACCTGTTATTCGTCTACTTGTTGTTTGTCACCACTTGGGAATCCTACAAAAGTACCCACTATTCTGACCCTCATGGTCCAACCAATACCCTCATCTGGGTCTTGTTTTGTGGACGTGTCACGACCCGAGATCCCACCTTCGGGCCATGACTGCGTCTAACGTTGAACCCGCTAGACAAGCCAACGTTCGAAGTAAATAAAAACTCATTAACAAAAAATACGAACAAGATAACTAAGGCTTCGATGGCCCACCATACGAAACTTAACAAACTAACCAAAATATAACATAGCAGTTTTCGGAATAAAACCCATAAACAAATCCTAGAACTGGTGTCACATACTCACGGACTATCTAAGAGGTTACTACAAACAAAAGGTCTGAAATAAATACATAAGACTGTCTTTGAAATAAAAGGTATGACAGAGCTGAAAGTGGAAAGTAGAAGGTGACGTCAAGGCCCACGAACGTCTGCGGGTCTACCTCTAGTCTCCTGTGTGACTGAATGAGATGCTCCGATCGTCAGTGATCTCTGGCTCCGGCTGCGTAGTCTTCACAACATAAAGAAGTGCATGTGTAGAGTAAGTACAACCGACCCCATATACTGAGTAAGTGTCGAGCCTAACCTCGGCGAAGTAGTGACGAGGCTAGGACCAACACAACATATGTACCTGTGCAATTTTATATAATAGCAGGAAAAATGGAAACAGAAATAAGCAAGTAAGACAGATACGGGGAGAACATGCTGGGGAGATTGGGTAACAGTATGCTAACACAACAGTACAAGGTAATAAATGAAGCAAGGCAGAAGTATAGCTTCTCAAACATATAATGAACAAGAAAGGAACGTCATGTCCCCTCGTGCATAACCTCACAGTCACTCGGCACGGAATGTCCCCTCGTGCATATATAATAACACTCGGCACGGAATGTCCCCTCGTGCATAACCTCACAATCACTCAGCACGGAATGTCCCCTCCTGCATATATAATAACATCCGGCACGGAATGTCCCCTCGTGCATAACCTCACAATCACTCGGCACGGAATGTCCCCTCGTG
>ML289418.1:0-27388 GCA_005239495.1 Nicotiana undulata
ATATTTATATATATATATATATATATATATTTATTTATTATATTATATAACTTAACTTTGAACAATTTAATGCTTTACATCTAATCCAAGTAATTGCCTTGAATCCTAGTCTCCAAACTTGCTATAAGCTCTAAAAATAATAAAGTTTTATTTTACAATTCAAACTAAGTATGTTGTTGAGTGTAGATAACTTCATTTAGTAAATTTATTTACTTTATTTGAGTAGATATCTCAAGTAAATTTATTTACTTTATTTTATGTTTTAACTTACCCCAAAGCATAAATAGTCATAAGTTATTTCAATCAATATCTTTTTGTATTTTTTTTATTTTTATTTCTATTACGACTTTTTACTAAATTTTCACCTCCATATATTTCTATTGAATATAGAAGAAAAATTGATTGGATCTATGTATAGATATATAGATTGAATTTGTCTAAAAATATTTTAAGATTTTATACTAAAATGCCAATTGACTTTTTAAAAAAATTATATCCTTCTTTTAATATAATATTAATAAATTTAAGTAAAAAAGATCAAGAAATAAAACTTTAATCTATTTATTGCTAAAAGCACTCACCGTTTCAATGAGTAAGAGGCAGTAAATTGGCCCTTTATAAATTAATATTATAATTTTGTGATCAATAAACTATTTATTTAGACCAACTAGCAATGAGAAAATATATGAATGCTAAATTAAATTAAAAAGTTCATGATTATCTATTTGAGTGTCCCACTAATTAAGGAAGACGATTTAAAGATTCCTTAACAAATTTACGTCTAGCAATTAGGAGCCTCTGTGGCGTTACTGATTTCTTTTACTTTAAATTTTGATGAATAAAGATTTCTTAACGAAATTAACCACACTCTAATTATTAATTAATGAATTTATTACATTATTTTATTATCTTGTCCTAAAATTGCCAAGTGGCTTGTTAAAAATTTGTCACTTGGCTTAACCACAATGCAAACTTTCTTGCTTTAATATATATATAGATATAGATATATAGATATAGATATTGTCGAGTTAGTTTGAGTTCAGGTTATCTACTCTTAATAGTATCACTTACGTACCTAACTGAGATTAATCTAAATATAGTATCAAATTTTGGTGAGATTGATCTGAGTATAGGTTGACTAAATTTAACAAACCTAGCTATAATGCACTATTTATACATTACATTTTGTTTCTATATTACATGGTATTATATAATTGTAATTGGCCTTTTCTATATGTAATTGGAAGATATTGGCAATAAGAAAAAAAGAGAAGAGCTTAGAAGCTTTTTATGTTTTTATTTTTATTTTTATTTTTTCCAACTATGGAGGAGGGGTAAAGTGGGGATAGTGTGATGCCCATGTTGGAAGGCTGACCAATTATGGCGGCTCAAGCAAGATCGCTAGGCTTTTAAGCTGACTAACTTTCGAAGAACGGGTACACATGTCATTTTAGACGAATGCCATATCAAAATGAGAGAGGAAAAGCGAAAAGCTTTACAAGGTACAATACAAGTTCATATGGTATGTATACTTTTGGACCTCGATATGACATATCCCAAAAGACAAATTTATATGGGCCTAGACCTAAAGCAGACAATACGTGTCATGGACTTGAATTGTGACAGATAGGTATTCCTTAAAGCACATGAAAGAAAATCGATTCAAATGACATATAAATAACTGTCAGAGATGCGTCTATCAGGAGTGGGCGATAGTCTATCACTAAAAGTGCCAACTATCTATGAATAATCACATGTGATCACGGTTTCAGACATAACATTCAACCAATATCTTATTGAATAAAAATGGTACATTGTTTCTCTCCGTTGAACAAGGATTTTAATTTTTGGAAAGTATCATAATCGTACAATAAGTAGAGTTCTAATTTTTTCAAATGAATAATTCAAAAAATCCACAAGATCTTCTACAATATATGATAGAAAGAAAAAAAATTCATTATAAATAATATTAATTTTAATAGAGATTAAGTTTTAGTTAGCCATGTTAAAATATTTACTTTTAGTTAGGTGTCTCTAATTTTTATTAGGGCACCCCGAAAGATGAGTGGTTGAAGAAAGAGGGTATGAGTGAAAGGCGGCAAAAAGCAGAAAGCAGAAAGCAGAGAGAGTCGCTTTCGAGCTTCAGAGTGTCAAAGTCTCGAAATTTCCCTTTAACGTGAGAACGCGCTGATAAAAAATCATTCATTCACACAGAGAAATAGCCTAACTATGACTCTTCTTCTTCTTCTTCGCCGCCGGCCCACCACCTATTCCAACAAAGCTCCTTCTCCTACTACTCCTTCTGTTAATTCTCTACTTTTCTTTCACAAGATTCTCTGCTTTAATTTTTCATATTCTTCTTCCCTCTGCTCTTTCAATTTTAAGGTACGCAACAATTATGAATTATGATTATTACTTACTATTTAGTATTATTCTTAGATTCTTATTTTGCTTTTATGGAATTGATTATTTTACCATTTTGGTCTTTTAGTGACGGAGCTATATCTTTAATAAGTTTGACGCATCAAGAAGCTATCAAATTCATTTGCCTTTTGACTTTTTTTGTTGACAAGAATATATGTAAGCGACCTTAATTCAGCTGTATCATAAGAGTGAATTTGTACGGATGGAGCTAAATTACTAAATCTTTAGTAAATTTGAGGCATCGAGTTATCAAATTTCCTTGCCTTTTTGACTTTTTGCTTTATTTATTATAGAAAATATGTAGGCAAACCTTAATTCAGCTGTAGCCAAAGAATAGGGCTTTCAACCTCCTGCAATTTTAGTGAGTTCTTAATGCTAAATGAAAACAATATTTGTGCTTACCCATATTGACTTCGTTTTTTTAAATTTAAATAACCATGTCGGGTGGCTTGCGCGCACTTCGGCTAGCTCCACTGATAATGGGTACCTACCACCTTCCACCAACACCAAGGACATGTCTAATAAGGCTTGGACAAATAGGAAAAAATAACTTAGTGTTTTTACTACGCTGGGAATATACCATATTGACTTTTACTGAATCAACGTTGATCATTTCTTAAGTTTTGTAGAATTTGTATAGTACATTTTGTTTGGGCAGGAATTTTCCATCTGAGCAAAAAATGTTTTGCTTTGATAATAAGGTTAACAAGCTGAAGGAGGAAAACTTTTTTGTGAAAATAGAAGTATTTTCTTTGTTTTCAGGTTATCCATGGTGAAGGCTAACATGTAATTTACTCATCTGGAGGCACTATCAATTGATTAAAATATTTGTCCCGCAAAACGCAAATTGACATGAGTTGTTGCTTTTTTGGTGCCCGGGAAAAGGGTGGTGATTTTGTTCATCATGATACAAGAGATACAGGAGGTTAGTGCCTATTTAAAATTGGGATGGTAGCTGATGGATTTTTTTCCGGTTTTATGAATTTATTTGGTTGTTTGGAGGACTTGTTTGCAACTTTATGTGTTTGACATTGAGTCATTGACACTCTGAGGGACTGACCCTATTATCTGCTTGCCTAGTCACAAAATTTCATGATTTATGTATTAAAAAAAAATATTTCCCTTGCTTGAATGTAAAGGGAAGAAGGTAAAAGTGTGGATAGATTAAGAAAAAAAGGACAATGGAATGAGAAACTTACCGATTAAAAAAAAAGAAGACACTGGAATGAGAAACAAAAGAACTACAGCAAATATCATACCAAAATCAGAAATGAGTAGATTGAGTGGATTTGCAAGTTTTCAAGGCCTACGAATGTCGAATCAATATTGTGGTATGCGTGCATATGTCAGATGTTTTGAGGGTGAAGCGATGAGGAAATGATACAAAATGCCCACAACTGTATCACAAATTATCTTTAACACTCTTTAGATGCATTGCACATTTGGTTCTAGACGATTTTCGACTTAGGCATAAGCGACGCCAATGCAAAAGAATTGTCTGCTGGATTGCTTTGAGAGTCTTCACTAGAGCTTTCCTTAAGTAAATCCAAGATGGACGGACCATCCTGAAGTATGGAAGACATCAATAGGGCAACCCGGTGCACTAAGCTCCCGCTATGCGCGGGGTCCGGGGAAGGGCCGGACCACAAGGGTCTATACTATGGAAGACATCAATAGGGCAACCCGGTGCACTAAGCTCCCGCTATGCGCGGGGTCCGGGGAAGGGCCGGACCACAAGGGTCTATACTATGGAAGACATCAAAGGCAACAAATTGGAAGGTTCAATGTAAGGATCGAGAATAGAGTTCTGAATGTACTTGCTAATTGGCTTGCTAGCATATGTTTGATTTGGTTAAGGAGAAGAGCCAATTATCCAAGTGTGTTATAGGTGTCTTATCTATTAGATAATTGGTCAAGTGTGTTACATTAGTGTTATTTATTATGATAAAGTTAAACAAGTTCACTATATGAAGTAGCGTAAAGATTCATTAGTGATCACATTCTTTAGAGGATGGCAAGTTCCATTTTGTCTGTTTTCTCAGGAAGCCACAAAACAATTCCGATTCTAAACTCTCATAGGAAGATTTGATGCCATACATTGTATTCTTGGTCCTAATTAGATGCCTTAAATAATTTCTTATTACCACATTTTATGCACAACAAATAAGATTAATTAGCCTTTATTCTGGATTTTCATATACCATACATATCATTTGTTTTTGGCAGGCCACGCCGTTGCAAGCACAAAGAATTTTTCATTTAGTGAATTAAGAATAGCAACCAACAACTTCCATCAAACTAATAAAATAGGGCGAGGCGGTTTTGGCACAGTATACAAGGTACAACTCTACTCTGAGAATACATCTCATGCTCTTTCATGCCCTAGTTTTATGCATGGACAACTTATTTTGTGTCTTTTGCATAGTGCTGTTTACAGTGTTACATTCTTGGATGTTAACGTTTATTTTAAGTTACAGAAGCAGACTGATTTCTGAAATTCACAGGAATCCTGCATTCCTGACTTCTTACTCTGTTATTTGATTTTCATGATTATCTCCCTCTTTAAAAATAATTGTGGAATACGGAAATTGTCTTTACTTCTGAGGTTAAGACTTTAGTAAATACTAACAAATTTCGTTGTCTTTAATTGCATTGATATGGTTCTTGTTGCTGGTTATTGATTCCTGTGCAATTTGTAGGGAACTCTAAAAAATGGAAAAGAAATCGCCGTGAAGACACTTGCAGCGGAATCAAAGCAGGGTTTGCAGGAGTTTTTGACTGAAATTGAGACCATATCAAATGTCAGACATCCAAATCTAGTTGAGATAATTGGATGTTGTGCTGATGGAAATAACCGGATTTTGGTCTATGAATATTTAGTAAATAGAAGCCTTGATCAAGCACTGTTTGGTAATTGCCGAATTTCTGGTGAAGTAAAAGATTGACTTCAGAGTTATGGAATGGGCTACTGATAATGGCTTTCTCTTTGCAGGTTCCAGGATTAGTATTAAGTTGGAATGGGACAAAAGGGCTGCTATTTGCTTGGGTACCGCTCAAGGTCTTGCATATCTACATGAAGAACTAATGCCACATATAGTGCACAGGGACATAAAAGCTAGTAATATTCTACTTGACAAGGATTATACACCAAAAATTGGAGATTTTGGGCTTGCCAAGCTTTTCCCAGATAATATCACCCATATCAGCACGAAAATAGCAGGAACAACGTATGTCTTCCTCTAAATTTTTAGTCGAACCCCTCTATGTTTTGCATGGCTGAAAGTAGGACCTTATGGCTTCGTGGGGTTCTGGGTGTAATCAGTTGTAAAGATATCATGAGATGCTGTGGGTTGCTTTAAGTCTAAGACTCTAAGTAAATTAAAAAGGAGTGGAAAAACAATGCTGGAAATGAATGCCATGAAGTAAAAGGGTAGAAATGAAGCTTTTAGTACAGGTGCCATTCATATAACTAGGGTCCTTTGTCCATCTTTTTTCTTTTATCGGTTTTTTGATTGCTACTTGTTTGTGGTGGCTGTTTGTCTTGGGTGAAGAGTCAAATATGTGCTTTTTGAGAACTTTAGTCTATGAGACTTTGAAACAGTTCCGCAGATAGAACCAAAATCAGAAAAAAACGAGGTTGCTTAGGCTTGGAAGAATATGTGCCCCTACTATGCCTAATGATGAATTCGCTGAGTGAATGAGCATAAATTAGAGCCATATGAATATGGAGGAGTCATTAGAAATTTGCTTGAGATTGAGGTATAGTTAGCTTGATTCTTCATGCAGATTATTAGTTTTTACTTCATAAAGTAAAAAATTATGTTGGTAAGTAAAACGCATGCAGTAAAATACTAACTACTTTGCGCTTGGCATTTACTCTTATATCTCATAGTACACATATAGTTCATTATTACTATATGATTAAATGAGAAGTCAATGCATCTTTCTTTTTTCTGTCCTGCAGTCCTAAAAAGAATTCAGCGGAACAAATAAACAGCATTGTAATATATCCACCTTATTAGATTGTTGAAAATTATGCTGTTGTCTCTTTAACTTATAAAAGAAAGTGTCTTTATGTTCAATTAACATTTAGAGGTCGTTCTATCAAATGGGGTCATAACATTGAAAGCAAGAAAGTCATAGTCCCTTCCGATGATAAAGCACGAATTTTTAACTTTCTTTCATAAGTCAAATAAAGCCATTCCTTTATTTATTTTAAAAGCTTGTATATGCTTTCCCTAGAATAAAGTTTGAAAATAGCCGTAAAAGGAGGTGTTTGACACATTAACTACTGCTATTCTAAAGAAAGAGAAAAAACTAAGGCATGCAAACAAAAGATATGATTTATATATAGTTGACAAATGCAGAAAAGGATGCCTTAATGAAAACATAAACTGATTATTTCTTTTCTAGCTCTTTAGAATCATTTGTAAACAATTATATGAATATATGGATTCAAGCATTTTCAATTTCCTGAAGATCTGTCTTAGATCTCCATTATATTTGTTGGAGGCGAGTTTCTGACTTCTAGACCTTTTCGCTCTTCCAAGCAGTGGCTATCTGGCACCCGAATATGTATTAGGCGGACAATTAACGATGAAGGCTGATGTTTACAGTTTTGGGGTCCTAATACTGGAAACAGTTAGTGGCAGGAGCAGCAGCAGCAGTATTTGGCGAGGGGATAAGAAGTCACTTCTCGGATGGGTGGGTCAGATTTTTCTAAGTTCCTTAATTTATTTAAAAGTATGGCATTCATTTCCTGGATGTAACATCTAGAATCTGTTGCATGATTCATCTTGTATTTCCAACTAATACCCATATATTCTGGTTCATGTTGATGAAAATCTCTGAACATCACAAGGACATTTGGAGATGAATGCACTACATGAAGTCAAATTGAGTAGAGGTCTGTAAAATAGATAAATAAGTAAAAGAACATAAGTGTATCCATCTCTAGTTATTATATGATTAAGCTTTTACTTCTCGCAGAGTTATACGAGTATTAATAATTATAGAATCTAACTGATAAGAAGTTGATAAAAAGTTTTTCTCTGAATGGAAAAAATGATATATTAAAGACAACAGTGTGAGTGAAGGGAAAGCAAGGGAGATTCTGAGACTTCTTTTTCTTTTCTGAGTGTGTCATCAGAAAGGCTATTCCAAGCATGAGCTGATCCAATAAGGTATTCATTAGAAGTGTTGTCAAAGGCTCATTTAAGGTGCGATTAAGCCCCGGAGCTCAGGAAAAGCTCACCGCTTAAGCAGCACTTTAGTGAAAGGCAAGACACTAAGACATGCGCCTCATTGCCCATGGGTATTATGGGGAATCAACAACAACAACATACCCAGTATTATCCCGCACCGTATCCCGCACCGTGGGGTCTAGACCTTATCTCTACCTTGTGAGGATAGAGAGGCTATCGGGAATCAAGTGGCACTAAAAACAAATATAATCAGAAAATAAATGTATTAGTTGTAAAGGAAAACATTATAAATAATTTGTTACTTTGTTCAGAACAAAGTAACAAATTGTTCTTGAATTACAAATATATTTTATCTTTTCCCGTAGTTGCTCCTTTTTTTACTAAAGCCCACACTTTAAGTGCGCTTAAAGCCCTAATAGACCTACGGCGCCTTTTAGAGTTTTTTGCCTTTGATAACACTGTTCATTAGGTAAAAGGAGCTAGTACCTTATTCTCTATAGGAGTTTTTATTCACTACCAGAAATTCATAGTTATCTGGGGTAAAGAGATCCAAATTTCTAAATGGATGTTAGTATTTATCAATATGTCATTGTTCAGAAATTGTGAGTTTTCCCTTCTAAAATTATGTTGGTTGGGGAAGAAGGAGGAGGGTAAAGTAAGGCCATGAAAGGAGATTCTTTGCTCAAATATTTTTTCAAAGAAGTCAATTGATGTCTGTTTGCTAAACTCTGCTTTTCTAATCTCCCTTTCATTAGCTAGTTTTATGATGCAATTGTTAATTCCAGACATACTGACAAGTCAGTTATTCAAATATAAGATAAATTCGAAAATGGATTGATTTATTCAGTTTGGTTAGCTGAATCTCACAAATTTATGGGTAAATAGTTAGCAACCTACAGCCTCTAAGCTATTTGTAAATGCAATTTCCTCCTTAACCCTTTTTTCTTCATTCCGAGTGTTGAGTGATCAAAATGAGAGAAGTACAATTTGTTGTATCAGGCATGGCAGCTCTATGAAGACAGAAAGCTATTGGAGTTGGTGGATGCAGAACTGGATGATTTCCCCGAAAAAGAAGTCGTTAGGTACATTAAGGTAGCTCTCTTTTGCACCCAAGCAAATGCAAACAGAAGACCGATGATGAGCCAGGTTATTGAGATGCTTTCAAGAAATATCCAGCTAAATGAGAACGAACTTACACCACCTGGTTTCTTCCAAGATTCTGATGCTAGCATGCGTTCAAAATTGAAGTCGTCTGAATGCAGTACTAGTCAACAGAGTTCTGTAACCTTCGCAATCACTCAGGTGACCCCTAGATAATCATCATTGGTGAATGCCACTTGAGCATCATTCTTCCTGGGAGATTGCTTGTGGCTTAAGGTGACGTTTGTTTGAGATTTCTAAAATTAAATCTGCAAAATCATTTTTTATTTTTATTTTTTTTATTTTAGTTTTTGAAAAAAGTGTTTCTAAGAGTAAATTAACTTTTTGTTTAAAGGTTTCTAAACTCAGGTTGAAATTCAGAGATTTTCCTTTATCAGACACTTTTAAAAAAAAACTCAAAAACTGAGACTGCAAACTCAATTTTTTAGAAAATTTCAAGCAAATGCCACCTAAGTTTTCAGAAGATTGACATTACAAAATTAGTGATATAGGAAGACATTGTCAAAGCTCCTTGACAAAATTCCAGCAACTCGTGTATTTTATTTTTGCTCCAAAGGTTTATTCTTCGGTACTGCTGTTTTGTGCCGCTAGTATCTTGTTTCCTTTTTTTACCTTTTTGTTTTCTGTCAGACTGGTACTATAGGTGATTATGATTGCATTTACTGAGTTGATAACATAAATTGTATATTCTCTGATGTTTTAATTGTAGGGGGTTTGTTATTTGGTATTTATTAATATTAGATTGAGAAAAGTTTAGATTTTTGTCCATAATTGTTGAACTCGACATATTGTTTGTGTGTATGTTGGAAGATATTGTCATCTACAATATTTTTTAAAAAAAAGGAGAAGAGCTTAGAAGTTTTTCGGTTTTTTAATTACTCCAACTTTGGAGGAAAGGGTAAAATGAGGATAGGATTGCGTTATAGCACATAATAGAAACTACGGAAAAGGGTCAAATATATCCTTGTACTATGAGAAAAGGTTCAAATATATCCCTCGTTATACTTTCGGTTCAAATATATCCCTATCGTAATACTATTGGTTTAAATATACCCCTCTTTTGTTAAGTGTGTCCAAGGTGGACACATTTGATGAGGTGGATGCCATCTCAGTGTCCCTAACCCATTTTATCCCTCCCCTATATTTGTTTTTCCACCACTAAAATTTTCTTCGAGGGAAAGGAAGGTTTAAGTGATGGAAAAAAAAATAGGAGGGGTAAAATGGGTTACGGGCGCTGAGGTGGCATGCCACGTGGCATCCACCTCATCAAATGTTAGTGCCACGTAAGATTGGATGTCCACCTAGGGCAAACTTAACAGAAGAGGGGTATATTTAAACCAATAGTATTACGGCAGGGGTATATTTGGATCGAAAGCATAACGAGGGGTATATTTAAACATTTTCACATAGTACAAGGGTATATTTGACCCTTCTCCGTAGAAACTATCTATGAATGACCATGATCGGAATGTCAAGAGACGAAATGAGCCTATGACTTGCCATTACAATATCACTGCGAACGAAAGTAATAGCCCGTTTGGACATATAAATTTTTTGCTTTTTTCCAATTTTTTTTTTGAAAACAATGTTTGGTTATCAAATTTTTACCAATTTTTCCTATTTCACTTGAAAATGTATTTTCACTAGTTTTTAATTTTATAAATTTACCCTATACTTTTAAAAGTTAAACAATAGCATTTTCACTTGAAAATGCTTGTTTGCATCTTCTGTGTAGTGAAGTAAAATAGAATATGATAACAGTTAAATAATAACATGTTTGATTGTTTATTTCAAGTTATGATATTTTTTACAAGTTATGGGGTATAAATCATATTTCATGATTTTGCAAAAAAAGATATCCAAATATGTTGCAAAAATTATAACCAAACATAACTTCATCTTCAATTCAAATTTTAGTGAAATTCCAAATTTAAAAATTTATTTTGGAATTCATGTCCAAACGCCTACTAACTATGTGATCGCGGATTCTGACACAGCAGCCATGCAGAATTTTATTGAATAAAAATGGTGATATTATTTCTCCGTTGATTAAGAACTTCAATTTTTGGGAAGTATTATAATCGTCCAATAAGAAGAGTTGTAATCTTTTCAAATGAATAATTCAAAAAATCCATAAGATCTTCTACAATATTGTGATACAAATAAAAAAATTCATATAAATAATATTAATTTTAATAGAGATTACGTTTTAGTTAGCCATGTTAAAATATTTACTTTTAGTTGAGTGGTTGAAGAAAGAGCGTATGAGTGAAAGGTGGTAAAAAGCAGAAAGCAGAGAGTCGCTTTCGAGCATCAGAGTGTCAAAAGTTCCAAAATTTTCCTTTAACGTGCGAACGCGCTGATAAAAAAATTATTCACACAGCCTAAGCTTAACTATGACTCTCCTCCTCCTCCCAGGGATGACAAACTGTGCAGTGCGGTGCGATTGCGGGGCAAATCCGCATAGACCTGTGAAGGTTTCAATCCGTTTTGTCTCGCACCGCGTAGAGTTTGCACCCGCAACAACTCGCCCTGCATTCACACCCACGTCCACCCGTATCACATAGCATTATTTTTTTTGTTGAATTTTCAATTTCATCAACCAAATAATAAAAAGCTCTCTTGTTGCTCTGTACTGAATTTTTTCAATTAAAATTGAGGATTTAGAAATACCGAAAATGACAAAAAAACCTGAACGCTTATGCCAAAGGTATTGAAATTTGGAAACAAATGTGGGAATATGTGGCTTCAAACTTCTACAATTCCGATTGGCCGCTAATATGTTGTATGCTTTTAATTTCGAAACAAAAATGAAGTTTAGTTTAATATAATATAAATTCAGGATTTAGTTGTGTGATTTTTTAAGTGAAAGAAATTTAAATAATAATTCATGTATAGCAAACTTTCATTAGATGATTTTTAAGTGACAAACGTTAATAATTTAATCACAAAAATATTTGTCCGAATTACACTTTATATTCCCTTAAATGTCTAACTTTTTTCCTTTTTCTCAAAATTTCTCACTTAATTAACATTTCACTAAAAGGTGTATTTGAAAGGAATTTTTTTTATAAATAATTTAGTTTTGTTTCGATGAAGTACCAAATACTTAAACACACAGTGGTCTTTAAAATTTGCTGCACATCATTAGTTGTACGATAGACCAAATCTAGAAAACTTATACAAATCCGCGTACACCCGCAATTCCCCCCTCCCCCCACCACATTAATCTTTTAAAAAATAATTTCAACCCGCCCTGCACCTCACCGTCCCATTTGCCATCCCTACCTCCTCCTCCTCCTTCTTCACCGCCGGCCCACCAGCCACCACCTATTCCTACAACAAAGCTCCTTCTCGTACTATGTAATATCTCAGACCTTAGACAGAGTACCATATCGACAAAATACAAGAGAGATGCTGGGTATATAAGTTAACAAGCCTTACACCCTAGTGACGCATTTTAAACCGGAAATTTTACCTCATATAGCAAAGGTATACACCATATTCATTATAAATCAAAATCATTTTAAAATATTAATTTCTATAGCTACTTTTTATATTTTATAGCAAAATAAATATTTATGGTATATACTACCACTGAGGCATGAAATAAGACATGAAATACGCTATTTATGTTTTTCTTCTCTCTTAGACAGCTGGAAATACCTATTTTTAAGGTGATTGATGTTACTGTATTTATGAATATATGACGCGTGTACATGTGAATGCATGCGTATATAGCTGGACTGCCATGATTTTAGACGCTTTTTACTATTGTATTCATGTATACAGCAGCGCAAATACATGTGAATACATGCGCGTACAGCTGGACAACCCTGATTTTAGGCGCTTTTTGTTGTTGTATTCATGAATACATCGCGTGAATACATGCACGTACAGTGGGACTGGCCTGATTGTAAGCGCTTTTTACTGTTGTATTCATGAATACAGGAGCGCGAATAATTGTGAATACATGCGCGTACAACTGGATTGTCTTGATATTAGGCGCTTTTTGCTGTTGTATTCATAAATTGTGAATTTGTACGGATGGAGCTAAATTACTAAATCTTTAGTAAATTTGAGGCATCGAGCTATCAAGTTCCTTGCCTTTTTAACTTTTTGCTTTATGTATTATCGGAAATATGTAGGCAAATCTTAATTCAGCTGTAGCCTGTAGCCAAAGAATAGCGCTTTCAACCTCCTGCAATTTTAGTGAGTTATTAATGCAAAATGAAAACAATATTTGTGCTTATCCATGTTGACTTCGTTCTTTTTAAATAACAATGTCGTGGCCGGTTTGCGTGTACCTCGACTAACTCCACTAATACTGGGTACCTGCTACCTTCCACCAACACCATGGACCTGTCTAATAAGACCTGAACATATGTGAAAAAGTGTTATTTGCCTCCGTTGGGGATATACCATATTGACTTTTACTAAATAAATGTTGATCATTTCTTAAGTTTTGTACTTTTATTGTACAATTTACTGGGGCAGGAATTTTCCATCTAAGCAAAAAATGTTTTGCTTTGATAATAAGTTCAACAAATTGCAGGAGGAAAACTTTTTTGTGAAAAATACAGGGTATCCATGGTGAAGGCTAACATGTAATTTACTAATCTGGAGGCACAATCAATTGATTAAAATATTTTTTCCGGAAAACGTAAATTGATATGAGTTATTGCTCGTTCCTGAACTCTGTGGCGAGTTCAGCCACCACCTCCGGGTCTGAGCTCTGCTCGAGCGTAGTCAGCCAGCTTCGTGACTTTGCTTAGCTTCCAGCTTGTTCATCATGATACAAGAGATACAGGTGGTTAGTGCCTACTTAAAATTGGGATGGTAGCTGATGGATTTTGTCTGGTTTTATGAATTTATTTGGTTGTTTGGAGGACTTGTTTGCATCTTTATGCGCTTGACATTGAGTCATTGACACTCTGAGGGACTGACCCTATCATCTGCTTGCCTAGTCATAAAATTTCACAGGTTAACATGATTTATGTATTAAAAAAGAATTCCCCTTGCTTGAATTAAAGGGAAGAAGGTAAAAGTGTGGATAGATTAAGAAAAAAAAGAACAATGGATTGAGAAACTTACCGATTAAAAAAAGACACTGGAATGAGAAACTTAAGAACTACAACAAATATCATACCAAAATCAGAAATGAGTAGATTAGTGGATATGCAAGTTTTCAAGGCCTATGAAAGTCAGATCAATATTGTGGTATGCGTGTATATGTCAGATGGGTTGAGGGTGAAGTGATGTGGAAATGATACAAAATGCTCAGAACTGTATCACAAATTATCTTTAGTAATGACGTCCTGTGAATTGGCAGAAATGATATTTACAAATTAAGTATCAAAGACAGAATTACAAGCAGAAGTGAGTGTAGTAGGGTTGAGGATGTAGTGCTAATTCTGAAGACTACCAAGAGCCATTGGCCTCTTCAGAGAAGGGCCTGCAGAACACCAGCAACAAAAGAAAACAAAGCTAAACAATTAATTTGCAGAATTATTTGAGCAAGAAAAATTAGATTATATGAAAAGAAGGAACAAGAAGCACATGTGTCAAAGAAATTTCAGGAGTTAAGGTTAAAGTCCCCGTGCATGTGACTTTGACCTTGTAACCACTAGGCAATGTAACAAGATAAGAAAATATGAGAGGCTTAATGTCTAAAAGTAGGAGGAATGTGGTGTCATGTGATTAGTTGCATCTGAGTCTATACTCTAAGGACTATTCTCTATCTTAGAAAAATTGCAAGCAAGGAATCTACAATTATTGAATGCAGGGTAACCTATCAGACTTGCAAAATTAGCAGATCCAGCAGTGATTTCCTGAGGACCACCAGACACTTTGTATTGTTGTAGAAGATTCAACAAATGATCAAATTGTTCCTTAGTAATGCTTGCACCCCCAGAATCTGATGACGCGGCCTTAACATCTCCACCAGAAGACTCAGGTTGGCCCCAAAAGTGTGAATCAAAAGTTTGAGCAACGACTGCTGTTCTTTTGAACTTAGAGGGAAAACCAGGTGGAAATCCATGCAACTTGAAGCACTTTTCAATTGAATGGCCGGGCTTCTTCCAATATCTACATATCAAATTGCCCTTCCTAGGGAAATCAAAGTTTACTCTTTGAGTGTAAGGCTTTTGTGTGTTGTGTGGCAGTAGAGAATGTCACAGAAGAATTGAACGATGAAATGACAACTTGAACTGTGGATTGACTCTCATCTTTCACAAGCATAGTGTAAACATCGTCTACATTTGGCAAGGGCTTCACTAGCGAAATACTACACCTAATTGTGGAGTAGGACTCATTGAGTCCCATCAGGAATTGATGAACCTTTTGATCTGGGTGAAAATCATTTACCCTCCCCAACTTTGTGTTAAAAATCAAACTCCCCCCTCAACTTTGAACAATAATCGTTCTCCCCCCTTTATCCTACACAATACCTTTTTTGCCCTTGAATTTTCAATTTCCTCCTCAATTCAATACTTTTTTATTATATGATTTTAGCTATAACTTAAATTATGTAATATCTATTATAAATTGTAATTTGATTTCATTAAAATTATAAGTAGAATAAGAAATCAGAGCCAATTAAAATTACTTTATCTTTATGATTGTTATTTTAATGTAATGCATATTAAACATATATTTAAGTTATATTTTTTTACCGACAGAGCTAGAAATTCATATGAGAGGACTGAAAATTTTAATTCATATATTTAATGAACTCTATTCTCTTAGCTCACAAATTTTAATTCATATATTTAATGAACTCTATTCTCTTAGCTCACAAATTTTAATTTTTTAGCTGACAAGTTCAATCCGTGTTTTTCATATAAGAGAATTGAAAAACATCCCAAGTTATCTTAGCTCACAAGTTCAATCCGAAATAAAATAAAAAATTGGGTATTTTTCAATCCTCTTATATGAATTTCTAGCTCTGTCGGTAAAAAAATATAACTTAAATATATATTTAATATGCATTACATTAAAATAACAATCATAAAGATAAAGTAATTTTAATTGACTCTGATTACTTATTCTACTTATAATTTTAATGAAATCAAATTATAATTTATAATAGATATTACATAATTTAAGTTATATCTAAAACCATAAAAAAAATCATATAATAAAAAAAGTATTGAATTGAGGAGGAAATTAAAAATTCAAGGGCAAAAAATGTATTGTGTAGGATAAAGGGGGGAGAACGATTATTGTTCAAAGTTGAGGGGGGAGTTTGATTTTTAACACAAAGTTGGGGAGGGTAAGTGATTTTCACCCTTTTGATCCTCATCTATTTTTTGAAACCCTTCCTTACAGCCCCAAACACGGTCAGGATAGGAAATAGAAAAGGAAAGCTCATCCCATAACTTCTTAATTCTGATAAGGTATGCACAAATGCTAGATGTTCCTTGAGAAATTGATGAAATTTCCTTTCAAATTTGGTAGATCTTAATTCCACTTGCCTGACCAAACCTCTTCTCGATCTCATTCCACAATTTCTCAGCTGATTCAATGTACATAACAATCTCTCTAATCTCTCGATCCAAACTGTTAAAAATCCAAGCCACTACCATGTTGTTACATCTCGTCTAGGGCTCAAATGAATGGGAAGTAGGACTAGGCTTCGGAATCGTACCTTTAATCATCCCCAATTTGTTTTTACAAGACAGACCTAACAACATGCCCTTTGCCCTTTCTCCAGCTTTAGTAATCAGTACCATCAAAGGTCGTAGAAACCAACACTGTATCCGGTAAGTCGGACGATAGAGGGAACAAAGGTGAAGAAGGAGGTACAGTAGAATCGTCACCACTAACGAAACTATCTCCAGAATTCGATGTCGAACCCATAGAACTCAAATCACATATGAACACAATTCACAATAGGCCAAATTAGGGTTTTAAAAATTCGATACCCATACTCGAACAAACAGGACACAAAGAGAACATAAAAGTAGAAGAATAATGATAAAAATTTCTTCAAATACGTAAAAACAAAGAGAGTCCAGTACCTCAATGTCCAGCAAAAGAGAAAGCACAAAAAAGAAAATAAAATCACTGTTCGAATGCTATCGTAGATGGAGAGTCAAACCACCAGAAAACGACAAAATTATCCAACAAAACCACCATAGAATCAAGGCACTAGGTCCGATCCATATTCATTGGCTTTGATACCATGTAAACATTCCGATTCATAATGAATATGTGAAGAATGGAAGAACAGCTAACCCTAGTTATGGTAATCCCCGTAGAGAGAGAAATATTGCTGAACGATTTTATTAACGGACCAGGGCCAAAACTAGCCTCGGACTATTCGATTTGGTACAAATATGCCCTCCGTCCACTCGTTAAGCCAAAATACCCCCATTGTTATGTTTCTGCTCACTTATGCCCCTACGACTAACGGCCAATGCCAAATAATTTTTCTTATTCAAATTACATGGCAAATTTTTATTGGTCCAATTTTAAACTATGATTCTCCTAAATCCTTTTCCACCCAATTTTGGCAAAGTGAATTTTTCTTTCGTATTTGTTTGACCATTGGCCTTACATAATGAATATACCATGAAGTATTATGTGTACGTACTCAAAATAAATGGCAATCTTAAAAAACAAAAAAGAAATCTCGGAAAATAAAGGGATTATTTATAAAATCCCCTCGAAAAAGGAAAATTGACCCCCTTGAATATGCATAGAATCATCAGTTGATTAATTTGACTAAAAAGATCAACCCAACTGTTAAATTAAAAACTGAGTGAAAGAAAGAACCAAAGGATTCTTTTCAAAACTTGTAAATAAATTGAGTGAAGCTTTACCACTTACCGGAAAATCTTCTTAATGCTTTGAATCTAACAATTTTGTTCACTTTATCAACATAAGAGACCAGAACAATACTATATGAATTGGGTGATTAGGGTTTCAGGGAGGATTGCTAACTCTGTGTTGGGAACTTTCCCTTAGGCATTTTTATACTGATTTTGTTATGTGGACGCCGTGTACGCGAGGTGACGAGTGCGTACACGGATCATTGTTGCTAAAATTTCACTTTTCCTTCCATGACATAATTCATTTTCATTCCTATATTATTGTTTCCTGTCTTAACTGAGTAGTTAGTTTAAGAATAAGCATGCATACTTGTCCTTACTTGATTTCCTCTTATTTGCTATTAGTTGCACCATGCGTAGGTAGTTTTACTTTATTCTTGCATGTTGTTTTTCCTAGACTGTTTAATTAAGCTATATCCGATATAGTTCTGCATTGCATATTTAAATTGGGACTACGGACTAAGATCCAGGAGTTTTCCCCTATATTACATTGCATATTTAAATTGGGACTACGGACTGAGATCCGGGAGCTTTCCCGCTGTACTGCATAGCATATTTAAATTGGGACTATGGACTGAGATCCGAGAGCTTTTCCCGTGTACTGCATTGCATATTTATTGTTGAGATATATGTTGTGCTGAGCCGAGGGCTCTCTTTCTGTTATTAGTTCTTTCAGTTTCCATTAATCCTGTTTATCATTGCTTATTTATATTTCACTATTTAAAACTTATAACTGATTTATTTTAAAACTCAGTAGAGCCTCAACCTGAGCTTGTCACTACTTGACTGGGGTTAGGCTTGGCACATCTTAGTATCGAATGTGGAGTACTCACGCCCTTTCCTGCGCATGTTTTCCCCATTTGCAGATCCAGGTACCCGTGCACAGTACCGTGACTAGGCGTATCTTAGCAGCTGCTCAGGAGACCGCGACGTAATTCTGCCGCGTCCGCAGGATCTCACGAATCCCCTTTCTACTCTAGTATAGATACATGATATATGGATACATATATACATTTTCCTCATTCCTTTGTATAGAGCTATAGTAGTACAGAGCTTGTAAATGCTGAGCGGCTAAGTCTTATATATTTCATTCTACTTTTCTGTTTAGTTGTTATGTTGTCTTATTTCCCATGTTTTAGGCTTACCTAGTCTTAGAGACTAGGTGCCGTCAAGAGACCGTTTCAGAGGGAAATTTGGGTCGTGACAAGTTGGTATCAGAGACCGAGAGGGTTACATCAGCAGATTGAGCTTCCAGAGTGGAAGTGGGAGCGAATAACCATAAACTTTGTGGTTGGACTTCCTCGGACTTTAAGGAAGCATGATGCTATTTGGGTGATTATGGACCGGCTGACCAAATCAGCCCATTTCATTCCAGTGTTGATTACATATTCATCTGAGCGGTTGGCTGAGATTTATATCAGAGATATTGTTCGCCTCAACGGTATTGCAGTATCTATCATTTCAGACAGAGGTACACAGTTCACTTCACGGTTCTGGAGAGCCGTTCAACGGGAGTTAGGCACCAGAGTGGAGTTGAGTACAACCTTTCACCCTCAGACGGACGGGCAGTCCGAGCGCATGATTCAGAGTCTTGAGGATATGCTTCGTGCCTGTGTGATAGATTTTGGAGGGTCATGGGATTGATACTTGCCTATTGCGGAGTTTTCTTATAATAACAGCTACCAGTCCAGCACTCAGATGGCCGTATAAGGCTTTGTATGGTAGGCTGTGCAGGTCTCCAGTAGCATGGTTTGAGTCGGGCGAGGCCCGATTGTTGGGTACAGACTTGGTTCAGGATGCCCTGGACAAGGTGAAGGTGGTTCAGGAGAGACTTCGCACAGCTCAGTCCAGGCAGAAGAGTTATGCGGACCGGAAGGTTCGTGACTTGGCATTTATGGCTGGTGATCGTGTTTTGCTTCGGGTATCGCCAAGAAGGGTGAGCTGAGTCCGAGGTTCATTGGCCCTTTTGAGGTATTGCAGCGGGTTGGGGAGGTTGCTTATGAGTTGTCTTTGCCTCCCATGTATTGGATTTCAGCTCAGTTCGGTTGGACAAGGATCTATCATATGTTGAGGAGCCTGTGGCTACATTGGACAGGCATGTCAGAAAGCTCAGATCGAAGAATATTGCCTCAGTTAAGGTTCAGAGGAGGGGTCATCCGGTCGAGGAGGCGACTTGGGAGACCGAGCAGGATATGCGGAGTCAGTACCCTCATCTTTTCACAGCTTCAGGTATGTTTCTATACTCGTTCGAGGACGAACAATTTTCTTAAGATGGGGAGAATGTAACGACCCGACCGGTCGTTTTGAGAGTTAGATCCCCGATCCCCTAATAATTTCTTCTCCCATGTCTATTTATGTTATTGAAACTTGTTGGATCGCTGAGTGGCGAAATTCAGAGTGATTTTGGACACATAGTCCTTAAATGTGGATTTTAGCTTTTGAAATTAGGCTGTAGCTAGAACATTATGAAGACGGATACGGAATGGGACTCCGTCGACTCCGTTAGCTTCGTTGGGTGATTTCAAGGTTAGGAGCGTGTTCGGAATGTGTTTTCGTGGTCAGTTGTAGATTTAGGCTTGAATTGGCGAAAGTTAGAATTTCGGCGATTTTGGCCAAAGGTAAATTTTGATATCGGACTCATAATGGAATGCCAGAAGTGATAGAAGGTCCGTAATGTCATTTTTGACTTGTGTGCAAAATTTGAGGTCATTTGGATGAGTTTGGACGTGATTCAGCATCGAATGTGAATTTTAGAAGTTCATAAGTTCTTCGGCTTGAATCTATGCATATTTGATGATTTTGATGTTATGAGATATGTTTTTAAGGCTAGACCAAGTTTGAATGAGGTATTAGGGTTGGTTGGTAATTTTGGTTGAGGTCTCGGGGGCCTCGGGTGTGTTTCGGGTGTTCAAACGGGCATTTTTGGCCTAAAATCCTTTGCTGGTTTTTCTTTAGCAGTCTTTTGTTAATTGTGATCGCAAGGGTACTTCTGCGATCGCATAAGGTAAGCAGGGGAGTTCTACGATTTGTTCTCCGCGATCGCAAGTCGAGGTTCGCGATCGCATAGTTAGAGCATCCAAGTCTCCGCGATCGCATAAGATGTGTCGCGATCGCATAGAACCCTTAGGCAGGTGGACTTTACCCTTCGCGATCGCTTGAGCAGTGACGAGATCGCATAAGTCTGGATCTTCAAGGTTCGCGATCGCGTGTTGGTTTCTGCGATCGCATAGCATGAATCCCAGGCGCGTGTTTCTTTACTCTCTGCGATCGCGACTCAATGTAGGCAATCGCATAAGGCAAATACCTGGGCAGTCTTTTAAAGACCCAAATCCGAGGATTTATGTTATTTTCACCATTTTTGAATTTGAGTGCTCGGGAGGGGCGATTTTTGGGGGCTTTTGCACCTGGGTAACTTGGGTAGGTGATTTCTATCCATTATAGATCAATTTCCATGATTCCAATCTTAAATCCAATCTTTAATTTCGAAAATTTTGGGTAGAAAATGGGAAAAATGGGATGAACTTCATAGACCGAATTATTGAGTTTTGATTGGGTGTTTGACCTTCGATTTGAGAGATTCTTATATGGTTAGACTAGAGGTGGCTAACGGGTGGGCCGGGCCGGGCCGGGTTACTATTTTTTTGAACCGTACGGGTTGGGTAGCGGGCCGGTTACGGTTAATTGTTAACGGGTTTAACGGGTTCGGGTTTATCCGGGTAAAAAGTAACCCGTACGGGTAGGGGTTTAAGGGGCCGGGCCGGGCCGGGTTACAAGATTTTAAAAATTAAAAGAAAAAAAAAATTTGACCGTTGAACCGGTCCGGGCCGGGCCGGTTTAACCGGTTCAGGCACTGTTCATTTGAACCGGGTTGGTCCGGTCCGGTTACCCGTTTTAAAAATTTAATCCGTTTCAACCCCCATAACCCCTTAACCCAGCCCCACCCGGCCCCCTATGAATCGGGCCGGTCCGGTCCCGGTTTGAACCGGTCTGGGCCGGTCCGGTCCCGGTTTGAACCGGCCCGTTAGCCACCTCTAGGTTAGACTCGTGAGTGAATAAGTGTCCAGAAAATATAATTTTTACCCGATTCCGAGACGTGGACCCGGTGGACTTTTTGGGCGAATTTCCTTATTTCGCGTATTAGCTTTGAATTAATTAGCTATCTTGATTCCTTAAAGTGTTATTTACGTTACGTAATCGAATTGAATAGACAATGGTAAAATTATATACAGTCAAACATAGCAACCAATGTGCACGCGACAACTAAGAGCAGAAGCAAGACAAACATTTTATTCTTAAAGAACTGAATCTTCCCACCACCCGAGCTGCCAGAATACTCTTCCTTTACTTAAATAAATCCACATACACTTTTATAATTTAATATTAAAAAATATTCTCTCTTCAAGAACTGAATTTTCTCAATTTTCTGATTTTGTTTAACATAAGTGGAGCCATTAGAATTAAACGAGCAATTGTTCATTAAAAATATATAAAAAGATATTAAACACAAATGGAGAATTTTTTAGAACAAATCTTTTCCAACACTTTGAGCCATCACAAAAAAATTTGTTTCATATAAATGACCCATTTAAATAGTAGTAACGAATAACCGCTAAAAATAAAGAAAAAAATATAATCGATACAGTGAAATAAACAAAGAGGAAAAAACAACGGGAAACTTACTGGCTACAAGGGCGAAGCTAACCGAGAGAAGGGCACAAATCTGTTTTCTTTTTGAACAATAAATCTATAACGATAAAAGAAAAGATTGGAGCTATGTGAGGATGATAATTGAAAAACCTTCACATTACCCGTGAAACTGGAAAGAGAATTAGACAGATTAATAATGACATCAATAATAATTTTCAGTCGTGAAATTCAGAAGACTGAAGAGAATTGAAAGCAAGTAGGGAAAAAATTGATAATAAAACCGACCTGAAATATGAAGAGAACTCGCAATCGGAAGAGCGTCGATGTTTTTCCATCCTTGGAACAAAAGAGACAAAAGCTGATTCTTCTAGAATTATTTGAGAATTTAGATAATCAGTGCAGAAAAATATTTTTATGAACAAGCAAAATGTCAATTTTGGCCTTGGTCAACCACACTTCCCTTTTCTATATAATAGAAAAAATGAGACACAAAAGAACTTGCTTACTGATATGTGTATCAATCAAATGTGACTTAGTAAATTTAGAGAATTTGATTTGAAATTAGAAAGTAAAATACTAAAAAATATAGAAAAAGAAATAAAGAAAAATAGAAATAATGAGAAGATAAATATATTATTTAATTTAATGAGAGAAAAGTTTTATCCTATTAACTTATTCAATCCTACATCTACCAAATTTTAAATAAATATTAAAATTTAAAATATTTCATCAATAATTGTATAAATATAAATTACATATATTATATAATAATATAATAGTTCTTTATATTTTTGGAGCCTTAAATACTTTGGGGCCTAAGGCAAGGGCTTCACTTGACGAGCCCGGAACCAAAATGTTGTCTTTTTGGACAAAAGGCACGTTAATGAGTGTAAAAAAAGTTACAATACTATATATAACGCCGAAATACTGGGCGCTATACCTTAACGGTAACTTTTGCCGTTAAGGTATAGCGCAGAGAATTTGGGCGTTATACATGTTTAGCGCTGGAAAACTGTGCGCTATACCTGAAACGATTTGACTGCCAGGAATAGCGCTGAGAATTAAAACGCTATACCCATTTTCTAACCCTCCCTTCTTCTTCCCCATAACAGAAACATTCCTCTCCCATTTTTAAAAAATCCCCATTGATTCTGGTCCCCCCTCCCCATTTCGTCTTTAAAAAAAATTATGGGCCCCCCGTGACACAAAAAGCTAAGAACATAAGTCCCACATCGTTCCGAAGCATTGTATTATAGTGGTTTCACTCTTTCGGACTCACATTTTTAACCAATTTTCTTTCCGAAAATACCAAATCGAGGTATTTCACTTTATTTTATGTCGAAACTTGTATAATATTGCATATTAGTTTATTTGAATGTGTTTCTATGTGTTTTTTAGTTTTATTTGCGAAACTAGTATGTTATATTTATCCGGACTTAGATATTAATGTTCTAAAAAAATATAAAATTGAGAAATAATTTTTTTTGTTAATCCGGACTTAGATATTAGTGTTTCCATGTCGTTTTGTATTTTATTTGTGAAACTAGTATGTTATATGTATTTTTGTGAATGTTATGTGATTAAAATGTATTTGTTGTTTATATTTAGTTTAGATTATTTATTAGCGTGTAAAATGTAGAATCTTTTAGCGTAGTAAAATGTAGAGCCTTTTAGTGTAGAACTGTAGTTTAAGTATCTCTTATACTGGTAGATGAAAATATAAACTTTGTACAATTAAATAATTAAAAATTAAGAATTTAAATTATAAAACAAACACACAAAATTATAAATATATTGAATTTGACATACATAATTATTCATGATAGTTTGGTGCTACTGGGCCTCAAATATCGAGCCTGTAACCCTTAGGTATATATACTTTGTACAATTAAATAATTAATAATTAATAATTTAATTATAAAACAAACACACAAAATTATAAAAATATTTATTTTGACACACATAATTATTAATGATAGTTTGGTACTACTCGGCCTCAAATATCGAGCCTAGAACCCATAGGTATATATGCTCTGTGCAATTAAATAATTAAATAATTAAAAATTAAAAATTTAATTATAAAACAAACACACAAAATTATAAAAATATTGAATTTGACACACATAATTATTAATGATAGTTTTGTGCTACAGGGCCTCAAATATCGAGCCTGGAACCCAATATATATATATATATACCATATCCATTTAAATATTGTATAACTCTAAAAATTGTATAACTAAAAAAATTAATTATTTAATTTATAGATTAAACATACAATTAATGTTGTTTTAATTTACAGTTGACGACATGGACGTGCCGCCTATACATCTCGGCCCTTACTCTCGTGAGTTATTAGTCCTACAGGGCGATCATAGGTCCACCCATATATGGGACGGAGAGTTACTGTCTCAGACTCTCTACGCTAGGAGAGTGGACGACCTGTGGGATTTTTTGAGGGATAGAGATATCCATCCCCGTGTAGTCCAGCGCCTGCAGGACGAAATTTTATAGGATTATTCAGATAAGACGGATGCAACTCGACTGAGCTTTGATCACGGCGTTGATTGAGCGGTGGAGACCGGAGACGCACACTTTCCACCTACCCATTGGCGAGGCCACCATCACGCTGCAGGACGTAGAGGTTTTATATGGTCTGCCCATTTATGGCATTGCCGTTTCACTGCCTATTACTATGAGATCTATGTCGCGTACGGATTATTTGGACAGGTTGCAACTGCTCACGGGTTTCAGGCCCCAGGACGAGACTGCATCGTCGGGGACTAGTCGGATGAGTTTGACCCCTATTAGACAGTACCTGGAGGCACTCCACCCCGATATCACCGGCAATACATAGGGGATACATATTACCCGGTATACGAGGTTGTTGTTGCTACTTCTATTTGGGAAGGTCTTGTTCCCGAACACTTCGGGGAACCTAGTCAGCCTGCGATTTCTTCATCATATTCAGATGCTAGATGAGTTACCCTATTACAGCTGGGGTGCTTCTGTTCTCGCCTACCTGTACAGGCAGATGTGCCGGGCAAGCATGGGCACACAGAGAGACGTTTGTGGTTTTCTGCCGCTTCTACATGCAAGTTCTCCACAGAACTTAAGATACCACCGTGCCGATCAAATATTAGACAAATATCGAAACACTGTTTGACAACGTGCTCTTTCAAGTGGTTCAAAAACAGCGTCCACGTCTCTGGGCTTTCATTGGCACAAACAACAAAAGCTAGAGGAAATATTTGTCCATTAGCATCTATTGCCACTACTATCAACAACTTGATATCGTACTTTCCATAGACATGATTGCTATCTATGGATATTACGGGCCAGCAATGCGAAAAACCATCAATTGCTGGTTTAAACGCCCAGAACACGTAATTGAATATATATTCTGGTTTACCCGGACTCCTCTCAAGCTTTCATTCAACAAACGTCCCGAGGTTAAAGTGCTGCAGTGCGGCCATATACCTGGGCAGAGCTGCAAATGACTTATCCCAGTTACCATAGACAATTTCAAACGCTCGTTTGCGCCCGAGATATGCCTTTCTTTTGGAAATGGTATAGCCATATTCCTGTTGGACTGATGTAATGCACTCTTTGATTTTATACCTTATGGATGCTTCGAGGTGCGGAATAAGTACGAGAGAAATCAAGACAATATCCAAGTTGAAGTGATTCCCGTTGAATGTGTCAATTTCGCATGTGTGGGTGGGAATGTATTTACCCACTTTCCACAAACCTATCTTCTTCTTGCTCGCACGCAACATCCAATTTTATGGCCAAAACCACCTGCGGCAAACAGCCTTGTATACCACCGGACTTGACTCCCATACCATCATCTCACGACACTCTTTTACGTTGTGCATTTTACAAGCCCTGCTTACGCGCGCTTTATCAGGAAAAAGCATGCCCTTTTCCAGCACCGTTGGTTTAGACTCATCCCACTTTGCTGTCCGGATTTCATCAAAATCCCTTGTGAGAGCTTCCACATTCGGCATGCTTGGCAAGTTATCAATGTAAGGAATCTCTCTTGAATGAAACGTCACTTGGGACTCGTACACTCTTCACCTAGGGAGGGGTGGAGCATACTCTCTCGTCAAATCAGGTTCTTCCTCCTCATCCTCCTCATCACCATCTTCACGAGGAAAGGGTGTCTCGTCTCCAGATTCATCGGCATTGTTGTCATAATCATTGTTCTCTTCCTCACTCTGTGCATCTGCCAGATCCCGATTTAATACATCGTCTTCGGGAAATTGAGTGAGTACAGGTGGTTCAACTTGCTCGTTTTCACTGCACAACCAACAAAATAATAAGCTACTGAAATTAATAAAAACTTTCCATATAGCTACATCACTTCACTTACAAGTCGTAATGTGATGAAATTCCATGATGGACATTTTCATTTAGGTGATGACTCCCGGATGGACCTCTTGTAAAACTCATATCTGGTAGGTACCGCCTGTTAAATATATGAGCGTTAATACAAATTCAACAACAAAAATGTACATCGTAACACAAAGGAAAATTGAAGTTTACCACTCGTCTTGTGAATTATGGAAAGCAGGAGAATTATTTTCTCGCTGCTCATTCGCCGGCGGTGATAAGTTTAAATCAAGGAAAACTCTTTCATCCAGAACCTGTCCGACAAAAACTGCTCCAGAATAACCACCCGATGTCTGGGGGTTATCCTTACTACGCGCAACCTCATTGTTGGGAACGTCTTCGACCTTGACGTACATATCCAACATTGTGATTGCAAGAAATTTCCGGCATTCATCCGGAGTCCTCAGAAAATCCCTCAAAGTTTCATCATCGTCGATGTTAAACTCCGAGTAAAAAGCAACCCCTTGCGGTGTGACGAAATACTGATATCTTCCGGTTATTTTAAGTATCACTGAACGCTTCCTCACACTCATATTTTTGCATAACAACGATATCAATTTATCGTACTCCATTGCTAGTGGAAATTTAACATGACATCGTGGAGATAAATTGTACCTCACAGAGTTATTCTCCATCATAACCTCCCCCCCCCCCCCCCCCCCCACCCCCAAATTTTTCCCCTTTTTACAACCTAAAGCTTTTTAAACAAAAGGGGTTGAACTT
>ML289418.1:27497-37645 GCA_005239495.1 Nicotiana undulata
CCCCCAATATAATGAAACTCTTATTCTACGCTCTTCATACATTATGAAAAAATGCTTGAGAATTTAACAAGAAGAAACATTTGAACGGGAGTTAAAATATTTTTTGAATGAATTTTCCTAAAATCCTAACCCCTTTATATAGGAAATGGCTAGCCTGGGGGCTGAATTTTTTTATGTATAGCGCCCTTTTAATTTGCGCCATACACATTTAAATTATTGTTATGCCAGTTAACTTATTGGTGGGACCATAAATTGGTATAGCACGCAAATTCTATATGATATACAAGTATAGCATTTTAATTCCATGCGCTATATTTGGCAGTCAAATCGTCCAGGTATAGCGTACAGAACTCCGGCGCTAAACCTATATAGTGCAATAAATCCATGCGCTATACCTTAACGGCAAAAGTTACTGTTAAGGTATAGCGCCCAATATTTCGGCGTTATATATAGTATTGTAACTTTTTTTTACACTCATTAATGTATCTTTTATCCAAAAAGACAACATTTTGGTTCCGGACTCTTCACTTGACTTACCCTAGAGCCGCCCTTGAACCAATGTTCTCATGTTGTGCTACTTTGCTGGTCACTTTTGTATACTCTTTCTCCGACATGCCAGGGACGGGATGTACCAAGAGAACGACACGAGGGCCAAACGTATTCTTTGCAAATCCAAATTTGCAGCTGTGTATAGGGGTGGTAAAATGATTAAAAGAAAATAGTTAATCACCCATATTATCCACTAAAAAATGGGTCGGATAATGAACTATTTAAAACGGGTCAAATATGGATAAGAACCATATATCCATTTAGAAAATGGATAACCAATGGGTAACCAATGAGTTTAACTTTTATATTTGTAAAGCCTGAAATTAGGGGTTCCTCAAGTTAGTGAGATTAAGAATTCACCCAAAAGTGATCATATGCAAGAAGTAATGGATAATATGGTTACCCATATTATTCGTCGGTTAACCCGTTTTTTATCCGTATTAAATATGGGTCGGATCGATAATTTATGTGTTTTTCATTACCCATTTTCGACACAAACCATATCTGACCCCACCTGTTTGCCACTCTTAGCTGTGTATAAGCGAATACATGGCATATTTGAAGTCTCTTGAAGTCCCTATTGTGGAGAATGCCTGGTACTTCTTTGTAGACAGCTCTTGAAACAAAAGAATGCCAACCAAACTTAGAGCCCTTTATGGATAATAACACGAGTTGTTTTTTTCTTTCACCTTCTTCGTGAGCATCATCAAGCCATTGCATTTGAACTTATTCATGTCCCCAGCATTGATTCCATGAGAGATCACTGCATAAATAATGAAATCTTTCCATTTAGCCATTAAGCACCTTGCCAGCCGATATGCCCCAACCATTAGGAAAAACAAAATTTACTATGTTTACTCGCTCTTTAAAAGTTAATACTATTATACAACTTCTCCAAGTTTCAAGCACTAGTGTTATCCACATTAAACAACCGAATTCATGCCTTTAAAGGCGACCGGCGACCTGTGTCAAACCTTGGTAAAATTCCATCTTTCAACTTTGACATTTTGTGATTCGGGATTTATATAACCCCAAGTACAGGAAACCAAAGAGGAGACTATGACATGATATGAAAGAATCCAACAGGTTTATCCCACACCAGAGAATTTGATATTGTCATACTCATACCAACATTAGTCAACAATATGAACCTCAAATTGAAAGTTCACCCCTTCTTATGACAACTTTTTTTCACAGAAATCTGATTTGCAGACATTTACAAGACCGAAGTTAAGCTTTAACTATTTAAATCATGTAAAAATACTTGAAAATAGGGGACTACTTGTGTTGGATGACTTGGTGACATAACCAATACATTAAGGTGATACAACATTTGACAATAGAATACATTCTTTTTTTCCTCATTTTCTAGATACATTCTTCTTTTAATATCAGTGATGCATATCACAAAATACTAAGGTCCAAGAGCATATCGTTTTTATCCTTAATGTTTTACCTCCGGACTTCCACCTTAACACTTTATCTTTTTGCAATTAGCCATATTAAGAATGGTTACTGAAAACCTATACCGCATAATAGCCTTCTCTCTGAATTTCTCTCTCAGCGCATGTTAGCCTAACGTGCGCCTCAATGGGAAAGAGAGCTCGGAATCATTCGCAGAAGGCGATAATGTCGAGAGAAGCTACAGAGATGAGTGCGGATCAACAAAGGAAGAAGGATCAGAAGTTGAAAGCAGTTCAAATTGCAAAAACACAAGAGGAGGAGGTTGAAGGCAATGGAACAGTAACATGCAGAAGGAATGAGAGTGAGCAGGAGGAAATTGAAGAAGAAGAAAATGAAATTTCACCAATTGAGAGTGAATTGAGGACGCCGACCAAGGAATCAAGCGAAGGAACATCAATGAAGGAAGTAACTGAATTGAGCAACACAGCTGGTAGCGGGAAACTGTCATGGGCTGATGAACCAGAAGTATCCACAGAATTGAACACAAGCGGTTCGATCTGGGACAATTTTGACATTACGAAGGTAAATAATGTTGGTTTTAAGCTTGAATTTGTTGAGCCTGTGATGCATGATGAGGAACCTTTTGTGAAATTGAAACAGAGGACATTAGTTCTGAAATTGAGTACTGAAAATCTGCCATAGTGTGTTATGTGCTAGGAGCATATCCTCCGTTTGCAGTGTTAAATGCGTATGTGCGTAGAATGTGGGGTAAACATGGAATCAATAAGGTCTCTATGTTGAAAAATGGAATAGTGATAGTGAGGTTTGATTCAAGTATAAGAAAGAATGAAGTACTGCAAGGAGACATATATCATTTTGATAACAAACCAGTAATTGTCAAAGCATGGAATGTAGATATGGAATTCACGAAGGAGGAGTTGTACACTATGCCTATCTGGATTAAATTACCTGGGTTGGATCTCAAGTATTTGATTCCTAAGGGTCTTAGTAAGATTGACAGTTTAATTGGGAGACCATTGATGGTAGACAGCCATATTGAGAAGAAAATAGGGTTGAGCTTTGCAAGGCCGTTAGTTGAGGTGAAAATGGACACTAAGTTACCTGGAAAGGTATATTTTAAAAATGAAAAAGGCTGGATTGTAGAACAGAAAGTTCAGGATGATTGAAAACCAACTTTATGCAAAGTATGTAAGAAGTATGGGCATGATGATGAAGCATGTAGAACACAGAAGCAAGCTACTGAATCTGTGGTGGAGAATAAAGGGGAAGGGAAAGAGAAGAATGATGGGAATAATAATGCTCAGATGAAAAAAGCTGGGGGAAACAAAAGGGATGAGGAGGCCAGTAATGAGATAGGGAAAGTAGACAATGGGAAAGGGATGAATCAAGACAAGCAGGATAATGAAGGATGGATTACTCCAAACAATGTAACAAAGAATAATGGGAAGCAGGTATTTCAAAGGAAGGGAAATGGGGATAAGAGCTACCATAACAATTTTCAGGTGCTAGATAACAATGGAAGTGTTGGGAAAGGAAATGATGGGAATGGGAAACACAAAAGTAGGCAGGAGATTAATGTGGGAGGGATATCATCTCCTCCTAGAAATAATAGATAACATAATGTGCTGGAATGTTAGGGGGTATGAATGCCCCTAACAAATAAAAGGAGGTAAAACTCCTATGCAACAAGAAAGAGATAGGGATGATAGATATGCTGGAAGCAAAAATAAAGGCTGATAAGTTTGAAAATATGGATGCCAAGTATAAATAATCTGAAAGAGAATTACAATGGGAGAATATGGTTGATTTGGAGACAAGAAAGCTATACAGTTACCTTGAAAATGGATCAAGCAGTAACTTGTTTGGTAACTAATGTAAGAATGCAAATTACTTACATGGTTACTATAGTGTATGCCTATAATACAAAGGAAGGAAGAAGAGGATTATGGGAATATTTAGAGAATGTGAGTAGGAACATAAGGGGACCATGGATAGTTATGGGTGATTTCAACTATGTTTTGAACACTTAAGATAGAGTGGGGGGGGGGGGGGTGGGGAATCCAGTAACATTAGCTGAAATATGTGATTTTCAGCATTGTATTGATCAGTGTGATTTGATGGAGTTGCCAACTAGTGGGAGTAGGTATACATGGAGTGATAGGCATGATGGAAACAGAATTATGTCCAAGATTGATTGGGTGTTCATAAACACAGGTTGGCTCAATTCAATAACTATGTATAGAGCAAAATACTTAGAAGAAGGAATTAGTGATCATTGTCCCTTGAAGCTTGTTTGTAACAACTCTCTTAGAAGAGTTAATGCAGCTTTTAAATACTGTAATGTGTGGGCTACTCGTCGAAAATTTAATGATATAGTTAAAGAGGGGTGGGCACAAAATGTAGATGGCTGGAGTATGTTTAGAGTGGTGAAGAAGCTTAAACTGATGAAGACAAACTTGAAGAGGCTGAATAGAAGATATTTCAACAACATCATTGGGGAAGCTGATGAAGATAGATTGGAGTTGGCTAAAGCTCAAGCTGAGTTGCATAAGAATCCAATGGATGCTGGTTTGCAGGCAGCAGAACTGGAGAAATTTCAAAAGTTCAAAAATCATCTTACTTGGCAGAAATATTTCTTCAACAAAGAAGCAAAGCTAATTGGATCAGGTTAGGGAATGACAACAACAGGTACTTCTTTTTAGTTATAAAGCATAGAAGTTTGAAAGAAGTTGTTATAAAATTAGAGGACAAGATGGGAAGAATGAAGTTTGAGCAGGAGGAGATTGCAGAAATATTTGTTCAGTACTATAAAGAACTGTTGGGAACAAAGGAGAGATCAAGAACTCGTGCTTTTCAAAGTTTCTTGAAAAATGGGAAAGCATTGTCAACAGATGAACAAATGAAACTTGTGAGACCATACAAAGCAGAAGAAGTGAAAGCAACTATTTTCAGTATTAATGAACTAAAAAGTCCAGGTCCATATGGTTATGGGAGTGGATTTTATAAAGCAACATGGACAATAATAGGAGAGGGGGTGACAAAGGCAGTTCTGGAATTATTTGAAAATGGGAAGTTGCTAACACGGATAAATTCAACAAGTATAGCCCTTATTCCTAAAGTGAAGACACATATTCAAGCTAGACAGTTTAGACCTATATCATGCTGTAATGTCATTTACAAATGCATATCCAAGATTATATGTACAAGATTGAGGAAAATTATACCAAAGATTGTAGCAGATACTCAAGCAGCATTTATAGAAGGGAGATCATTAATTCATAATGTGCTCATATGTCATGATCTCTTAAGGCATTACAATAGGAAGACTACACCAAAATGTTTGATGAAGATTGATTTGAAGAAGGCATATGATATGGTGAGGTGGGAATTTCTAGAGGAAGTTCTCAAAGGCTATGAGTTCCCATTTCCTTTCATCAGATTGATTATGATATGTGTAACAACAACTATATTCACAGTAAAGGTTAATGGTGCAGGATATGGCTATTTTGAAGGGAAAAGAGGGTTCAGGCAGGGAGACCCTATGTCTCCACTGTTGTTTGTTCTTGTCATGGAGTATTTAACAAGATGTTTGAATAGGATGAGTGATCTGCCTGATTTTAAATTTCATCCAATGTGTAAAAGTACAAAGTTGACTCACTTAATATTTGCTGATGATCTGATGCTTTTCTGCAAAGGAGATTATCAATCTATACATAGGATGGTGGAAGTGATCAACCATTTCAGTGAAGTATCAGGATTGATAGCTAACATGGAGAAATCAAATATATTCTTAGCACGGGTGGAAGAAGATGAAAAGCAGAAGATTTTGAAGGAGTCTGGGTTCACTGTGGGTGTTCTGCCTATAAGATATCTGGGATTGCCTCTAACATCAAAAAATGGAGTAAGGTAGAGTGTCATTAACTGGTTGAGAAGATAACCAAAAGAATACAGATAGGGTATGCTAAGCAACTTTCATATGCAGGGAGATTACAGGTTATTAATGCAGTATTGTTTGCAATCTATAACTTCCGGAGAGTTGTATTCATACTCCCTCAGAGTGTGATCAAGGAAGTAGATAATAAATATAGAGAATATCTTTGGGGAAGCACAGAAAGGCACTTGGTCTCATGGGAAAAAGTGTTTAGACCAAAGAAATATGGAGGTCAGAATATTAAAGGGTGCAAGGAGTGGAACATAGCTTCTGTAGGCAAATTACTATGGCAAATTGACAAACAAGGAAGTGTTATGGGTGAGGTGGGTGCATGGTGTTTATATGAAGCATAATAGAAGTATATGGGATCATAGTTCACCAACTGATAGTAGTTGGAATTGAAAAAAGCTTAATGGCTTAAAACATAGAATGTTAATATGGTACAATCAAGAGTGTATCAGCTAGCTGACAATGGAGGATATTTTGTTTCTAGGAGTTATAATGAACTGCAAGGGAATATGGTAAGATGATGGGTTATGAGTTTGATATGGAGCAAATTGATGATGCCAAGACATAGATTTATATTGTGGCTGGCCTACCAACAAACACGGCTTACAAGAGAAAGATTGATGCAAATGAAGATCAATATCACAGGTGTGACATAGAATATTGTTTATGTAGTTTGGATGTGTTAGAGACTCAACAGCATCTCTTTGGTGACTGTTGTTGGACAAGAAGTATGAGAGTTGCTCCAACCAACTGGTAAGGTATTCAACTTCCAAAAATGTCAATTCCAGAGACAATGAAGTGGATCAGAAGCAGACATTGGAAGCAAATGAAGAAGGTAGTTACAAGTGCAATCATAGGGTCAACGATTTACTATATATGGCAAGCTAGGAATTGGAAGATTTTCAAACAAATAAGTCTGAATCTGGAGTTTTGTGTGGGACAAATAAAGAAAGAAGTTGTTGATAGAGTACTTACATATGCTGGAGCAAAGGGAGAAAAAAATTGTCCAACGCTATTAAAGAGATTATCTAGCTAGAACAGATAGATGAATATATTTTTTGTTGTTTGTTTCTCTTTTGGTTGTTAATTACAGTTGGAAGAAGATGCAAGTAGATGAGTTTATTTTTTTTACTGAGATCAAATGTACAGTATGCACTAGTACATTTGAGGCTCTTAGGATGTATAATCTTTTGGTTTGCTATGGTAATATTCACATTTATTACCACCAAAAAAATGGTTACTTTCCTAGTTCTCTTTTCATACCGTGTTATTTTTCTCTGATTTGAATCTAAAATTTCAGAAAAACGTTAATAATGTTACCTCCGGCTCGGGTGATGCAATGCGCACGGGCGGCTCAATGGAATCAGAGGCCTAAAGCCAAGACTTAACAAGATATGAGGAAATAATATTAGTAATGTGAAACGGCTAGACAAATAGACACGATTAATTTAGATAACCAAAAAAATTGTATGTCTTAACAAATTTTCTTTCAAAGTTTTAAGTATTACTTTTTTGGATTCCATAATATAACACTGTCTAATATTCTAAAGTTTTGAGTTAAATTTTTTAAATGTTCATATCTACCTAAAACATTTGAAAACCAGAACCAATGAAGTGTAATGAAACCAAATGTTAATGTTTTGTTAACTTTAAAAATATCTTACTAATATAAATAATTATAACTAATAGAAAAAGTTTTGGGGGCCCTTTGTCTCTTGGGGCCTAAAGCAGAAGCTTTAGTGGCATTACCCTAAAACCACCTTACCCTAAAGCCACCCATGGACCCATGCGTCGGTTCGATTTGAACTTCCTCTGTGTTAAGAAGCTTCACCGTCATCTTCAATTTGTTCTTTATTTTCTGTCGGAGTTCCGACGGATTCAATTTGCCAAGCATTGTAATCTTGTAAGCACTACCAATTTGCTCAATATTCAATCAAGAATTAAACCCTATTTTCCACAGAAATTAAGAAAATCAAAAAAGAACAATGCAAAATACTTAACTTATGAAATTAAGGGATCGTTACCATGCAATTCATGAACAGATTGGAGCCCTCTTTTTGTACAATCTTCAGACCAACAATTTATTTCAATTTGCAGTATTGCAACTGTTTCCTCTTCCATTTCGTTGTGCCTTTGACGCAAAAATTTTGAAAGTCGTTGAGACTGTTTAAAAAAGAAGTGGGGGAAGTGTTAGTTAGAGGAGGGAAACGTTAGTTATATGGGGGAGTAGAGCTGTAATTTGTATGTACATTAAGGATCCGTTATAATATTTTGTTGACCCTTTTATCACAAAACTTTGGACGGGACCGTTGGTCAGGAAGCTTGCTTTAGTGTCTTTCTTTGATTGACGTATAGGGTTCGAAACCTACTCGAGCATTTTTTTTTTTTTTTTAATGGTGCTTCCTTAATTTGTTAGTTATTTCTTTGTTTTTATTATTTTCCACCTTTGTATGTTACGATAAAGTTTAACACATCTTGCTAGTAAAACGTATTATTCTCATTTGGAAGTAGAAATTTTGATTAAATCAAAGCTGAATCTATTTAATTAATTGGATTTTCGATTTGTATATATAAGTTGAATAAATATAACAACCAATTAAATGCACTATGACAAGAGCCAATTGTACGGACTAAGACAAGGTGCACCCACAATCTATAAATCCTTGGTCCGCCTTTGCATCAAGGCCCAAGCGACAAAGGGATTATACTTGCACCACAAAATCAACTTTCAAGGAATATAAGGTTTCGGTGAACAAGAAAATAGTGAATTCACCTCCAATAAAGAAAGACCTAAATAGTACAATAACAAATCTCAGACGTTCAGTGCAACAAAACGCAGCAGCTATTGTCCGTCTCGAACCAATAAAATAGTAGTAGAATGGCACAAAATGTAGTAAGTGATACAAAATTCATAAAGAAAAGAGTTATTTTGTAGAGGACAACACATTACACAATTAAAGATTAATGAAATTAGGCACAATGGCAATCATTCTGCAGCAGCAGGTTCTTCTGATGTCTGAGTAACTTTGGCATCACTGGGAGGTGCATCTGAAGTTCCATTTGGTGCTTCATCTTTAGCATTCTTGGAATCTTTCCCCTTGGCGTCTTTTTCATCCTTGGTGTCTTTTCCATCTTTCCCAGCTTTGGCGTCCTTGGCAGGAGGGGGAGGGGGTGGTATCATGTGAGGTGGTGGGCTGTGCTTAAGCTTCAGCAGTATGTGGCGCATCCTTGAAAGTTCAGTAGGTTTCCCAGGTTTAGGCCCTTGGACAACTGTGACGGATGGCTTCTTCTCTTGATCCTTCTTCCTTCCCTTCTTCTCAATGGTGGCCACCTCTTTAGGAATGAGCTCAGCTATGGCTTTCCAATATTGTTTGTCAGCTTCTTTATGGAACTTTTCTTGATTACTCAAATACAACTGTCAGAGGCGAAAGAACTTGTCAAAGTTAGAGATAAAAAAGCTTTTAAGCAAGAGTAGGAAGGATCAAATGAAATCCAGTTAGTAAGAGTAACTATACTCTCTAAAGCTTCACCTTCTCTTTCTCACGGTTTGTTGACTGGTTGGTCTCAACAGTGAGCTTTCTTTTCTCATAGAATGCTTTCTTATATTCTTCACCTTCCTCAATAATTTGGTTTCTGATTTCCTTTTCCCTCTTCTCCTTCTCCTCAAGACGGATAGCATTTTGCCTAAATTCACCAAAAAACAAGTGAAAAAGGGATTATAACAAGGCACATATATACGAGCACCTTCAAAATTCCCAACAAATAATTGCACGCATATCCATAATTTGATCTAGTATATGCAAATTAAACCTCCAAAATTTGTCACTCATTTGACATTCTACATGCATATGAATTGCTCGCTATCCCTCCTTTCAACTATGGGGAGTTAGAAAAATCGGCCAATAAGAAGCATGTGCTGCTGTCATGGGATTCTTTTTTATTTATGGGAGAAAAGCAAAAACAAACATCGCCTAGATGGCTAAAATTCTCTTCTCCAGCAACAGACGTTCTTTGTTGTTGTTCAACACCTCACCTCCTAATACAAAGCCATAACCCAATCCCCCCCCACCCCCACACACACAATTGTTACGTTTGCAACTGCCCTTCGTTGTTATCAAAGGCGACTGGTATAAAGCCAAATCTAATGGGACTGTAAATCACAAAACTCAATAAAGCATGTGCTCTTGAAAAGGAAGGCACAAATTGTTGTTTGGGGGGTGGGGGGGGGGGGGGG
>ML289418.1:37722-47994 GCA_005239495.1 Nicotiana undulata
AAAAAAGAGTGGTTCTTAAAAAAAAGAAAAAATGTTTGTGGGGGGGGGGGGGGGGGGGGGGGGGGTTGATAAAAGTAAAAAAATAAAAATGCATATATTTGTTATTTAATGCAAGGAAAAATAACTATAAACACAATTAATCATCATATTGGGAAAGCATTGAGAGAGCTATAACTAAGCGAAAGACAAAGTAAAATCACGTCAACCAAATTCAAGAGCTGTATACATTTTTTCAATGAGGTGCAATGCAGTTTTAAGTTTCTAATTAGGATCTTAAGGCTAATTTTATTGCACTAAATTTCTAATTTCTTAATTCTAATAACTAAAAACTCATTCACATTAACAATTAATATGTGACTGTGCGACTTTATTTATTACAAAGTGTCATGGCGTTCAACGTAGTGCCTTCAATAATCTGTTGTCTAAACACGATAAAGAGCCCAACAAGTAGTTCCCTATGCACCTAGTTTCAAGGCTGAAGGCATGCCTCAAGTTAACATCACTACTCCCCATTCTAATGTGATCGACAACAATCCTATCCCTTTACTGGTTCTCGTTTATTCTAATCTTTGCTTCTTGCTTTTGTTGATGTAAACATCTTCATCCCCCCCCCCCCAACCCCACCCCCAAAAAAAAACCTATCATTTATTTGAACAATTATTATTATTGTTGTTACTACTACTACTACAACTACATTTTTATAGGTAAAAGGATGGGATCTTGATGGATCAGGAGGATAAAAGGTCCTGTTGAGCCATTGCACTCCCAGCTCATTTGTTACTACTACTACTACTACTATTATGACTGACTTCATTTTTATTTTTTTTTAAAAGGCAAAAGTATCCCTTTGTCTTGCTCACATGAACTGCATGTGTCTTTTTTTAGACTTAAAATGCACATAAGAAAAGTTGAAGATTATATTTGTAATTATTAAAGTACAAGATGGACATTTTTTAGAATGTCCCTTTAACCCTCTCTATTGCGATAAAGATCAACTGCTACGGAATAGGAGCAACATCTGGTCCTAATCCTGCCAATAGCACCAATAGAATGCTACTCCATATGTATCATCACCCCCACGCCACCAATAGAATGCTACTCCATTTGTATCACCCCCACGCCCTACCTCCCCCATTTCTTTTTTTCCCTTTTTGGAAAAAGCCCCAACCCCCAATTCAAAAAAAATGATGATTACCAAACGGAAAAGGAGTTGTACAGAACCAATCACTCTCTATAAAGAATTAGCCAGCGAAACATGGCCTGATATTTTCCTAAGCTAACTTTCCAGAATATGCTCTTTTAGCACACTACTACCAGTAGAACAAAGTCAAATCAACTTTAGATCTCAATTAACAATGAGATGCAACCACTAATGTAGAACTTTGTATCATATGTCTAAGTTCTTTCTCCATACGCGGAGATCTATGAACCAATTCCAGAAATTAATCTAGCTCTCACAATATCTTTTTTTTTAGCTTTAAATATAACTAACAAGTTATTGCCACAAACTTTACTTAATTTTACCACTAAAGAATAACTAACTTATTGGGGATATACCCCACTAAAAATTGTTCTGTCCCATGGCACAAAGAAGTAATCTTTACACCACTCAATGCAGTAGAAAATCAGCACCAATAAAGTTCTCACAAATTTTTTATCGTTATGCATCACCTCCGGCAGAAGATGACTGGCAACAAAATACTCGAAAAGTAAGATCTCAAGAATCCAATTTTTCTATTTTCAATCTCTTTTCCCCGCTAAGAAATCAAAAGGATGAGCCGCTTACACAACTAAATCTCTTTAAAATGAGCACAAACCGAAAACTAATAGATCTATTAGTATCATCACCAGATCTGCAAATCAAACTATAAAATAAAAGACTGCGGAACTAAAATCACACTTCGATATAGCTCACTAAAGAGCTTACGAACTATAAAATAAACTGATCTTATCAATGAACTGGCATTTACAGTAATTAACAATAAGCAATAGATCTGTCAATATATGTTAAAATCTAAAAAAAAGCTTGATTTCGATTTTTTCCAATTTTGGCCATATAATGAATTAAAATAAATTCGCAATAAAATAGGAATGAAGTAGAACAAACCTACGCCATTCGCGGAGTGCAAAACCTTCCTCACGCATTTCATTAGGAGGAGGAAGGACGGGTCCGTCGGAGCTGAAAATTCCCTCAGAATCATCACCTAGATCGTAGGGCTTACCATTCCCATTCGGGATCGGAGCTCCGAATGGATCGGTTTGGTTATCCGACCCGAACCCGTAGGGATCGGGACTATCGACGGTATGAGAAACGTGCTCCACCGTCACTTCCTCCTCATACTCTCCACCGAATCCGCCAGAGCCATGGTACGGCGGCGTGAAAGAGGACTCCTCGTAGCTGCCGTAGTCTCCGTCGTCGAACGGAGTTGATGCCGCCGGTGCCTGTGCCGGTGCCGGCGAATCACCGTCCATACTGAACGCATCGAATGAAGCCATTCCTCTTCTCCTTCTCTCTTCTTTCTCTCTCTAGCTCTGCAAAATCCCTGGGTTAAGAGATTTTTCCTTTCTCTCTCAATACATATATATAAGCACACACATAAACGTGAGAATCTCTGTATTTATATGTGTTAATTATGTTCTTATACTGTTTATTCACTTCTTTTACTTTTTGTTTGCAGTTAAAAATGGGGAATTTACTATAGACAAGGGTAAATTTATTACAAGAAGATATGTAGTCAACTTTTAAGTAGTTGGGTGGAGATTTTGTTGACTAAAGAAGATTTTATTTGTGGTTATACATTTTTTACTTAATTATGAATAATAACATTTATTTCATGAAAAATATATAAATTTTGTCCGATTTTGTAAAATAAGAGAAGAAGGAATCATCAATCATGGAAGAGAAATAAATATTAATTGTCATTAAACACTAATATCACTAATGAAACCACTTTGCTAGAAGTTTATAGATTTCACTCTTTCAATCTAGTACTAATAATTATTTATTTTGCTATAATTAAAAATTTACAAGGTCAATAGTTTTCTTTATTACGAATACTTTTCTTAACATGTTATAAGATATGTACCTTTTTCAATATACTTTTATTTTAATTTGGTTCACCTTTCAATGAATAATCTTTTGACATTTTAATTTTTGTTCATAATCTTATTATCTCCCTAAAAGGCAAAATGAATTTAAATTTATCCATTAGCCATCCTCTCCTCTCCTCTCCTCTCCTCTCCTCTCCTCATTTTATTCCATACAAAAGATCGGACTTTAAAGACTTCCCGTTTGTATAGTCTTACCTTTTAACTAACTATTTCATCTCTCCTTACCCAAAAAAAAAGAGATTACGAGGGTGTTTGGCTAAACTTATAAGCCGGTCAAACTAGCTTATAAATATTTTTTGATTTATTTACGTGTTTAGTAAAGTTAAAAGTGCTTATAAGTCAAGTAAAAAATAAGTCAAAAGTCATAAGCTAGTCACCCAGCTTATTAATTTTTAGTTTATAAGCACTTTAAGTTTGACCAAGATTTTTACTATTTTATCCTTAAAATATTCTTTTTTAGAACAAAACTCCTACATCCATAATCACCACCTCAAGTATTTTTTCATACCAAACCCTCCGCCTCTTCAAGTGCAACTCTCATTGACTATTTTATATAAGCAAATTCTCTATTCCTTTGCGTATTTGTATCGATGTAATAGTGTATTAATCTTTGAACTACATGTAATAAATGAGGATATATCAAATTTTTGATGTATTGCTTTCTAAGTGTTATGGTGACGAAGACAATGTTTGTTTCTCTTCAAATATTTTGTCCCATTTAAGTTTGTTTTTTACGGAGAAACTTTTGTAAATGTATTAATTATTATAACTTATGATTATATGATTGTCATAAAATTATCTTATCTAAGCACAATTGTATTTAAAATAAAATGACAAATAGAATATTTTGTATTTGAATCGATTTGGAATCTATAATTTTGAAGAAATTACGCCCTTATAAGTGTAAGCAGTTCTAAGGTTATTTAAGTCATTTTAACAGAAAAAGAGTTTATCAGCATTTTTTTATCAAATGTTGCATCAACTTATTATCAATTTCAGCACTTATATCCAAACGTAACTGCTTATTTATTAAATAGTTTCAGCACTTAAAAGTATTTTTCAGCCCCTAATACTTATTAGCTATTTGGAATCAGCTAATCCAAACGGCCTCTATTTCATCTCTTGGATTCCATCATCTTTCATTCTATTTGACAATCAAGTAACTACCAAATATTTTTTGGTGCAGTATCATTTAAGGAGATATAGAAGGAATGAAATTAAACTGATGAGCTAAATGTGATTACGATTGAGTATAAAACAAGTATTGCAATAATTAAGAAAACAAAGAGATTTTACTAGTAATGTTAGCTCTACTTCTTTCGTTCTTTCTCTCTAATCTCTCTTCTTCTTTTTTCCTCCTAAAAGCAAGAAAGAAATCACATAAAAAGTGATAATTGTGAAAATCTAAAACAATTATTACTCGTTAGGAGATTGTTGTTTGCATATAGATTTTTTTAATAACATGGTTCGAAAGAAACATCGTTTTTCTTTCTTCAATTTTTTAGCGCCATGTTTTCAGTTACTTGTTTATGCACTCCTAGTGAAGGGAAGAAAACAAAAAAAGAAAATCGGATTATGGTCCTTACCCATTGTATTGTATCGTATTGTTACTTTAAATACGATGTCTGTTTTGATTGCTACTTAAATTTTATTGTATCGTATCGTTAAATCCGTCGTTACGTAACGACAAAATGTGTCACTTTATGTAACGACCGATTTGGTGTGGTTGCATCGTTATTTTGTCTTTTTATCTCATCTCACCCTTCACTATTATTGAATAATTCTATTTTATCATTTACTCTACCTTTTTATATATTAAATTTGTTTCGTATCATAATTTTTCTTTATAATATTGCAAAATTTATTCTTCATATTGTTGGTGCATGATATCATGAAACAACGGCAAACGATACAATCTATCCAAATATTGTATTCATCAAACATGCAGTACAATACAATACAATACGATACGATATATTATGAACTATGTGAAACAACCATCCAAACAAGGGCTAAAAGACACACTTTTATCCAAAACAACCTCACCTCTTTCAGTTCCACTCCCATAGTCCCATTTTATTTATTTCCTCTTCATTTTTCATCATTCGCTCCCTGCACTTCCTCTTCTCTGCATATGGAATATCTCCAGAAATCGAAACGCACAATATTTAAAACAAGGTTGTGCCATTTTCACAGTTTCATTTGACTTTGCTTTTGTTCAAGCTTCACCTTTTGCTTTGCCCCATCAAAATATAACAATTGGTGAGACTCTGTATAAGAAATTAAAAATTGTATTAATCAGTAAACCAGGGTTACATTGGACAGTAATTTGTACCTCGTGGGTACTGAAGACAACGCAAAAACTAGACTACAATAAGCTAATTATAGCTTCACAAAATTTTCCGCTTATCCTAATTGGTATTCTAAACCAGGAACGCCGGACAAAGAAAAGAAAAGGTCAATCATACCCTCAATTAGCTATGAAATCGTCAAAATTGAAGTATCCTCCAGAAAACCTATTGGGCATAGCCATAACAACTTTACATCCCACCACTATTTTGCCTATCCAAATGTACGATGAAAAGGGAATTCAATGCGTGCACGAACTCCCCAAGTATGTGGCTTATGAAGTGGACCTCATTCCAAGCTGTAAGTTGGTCTTGAGTCTCAGGGTCAGAAATCCACGTGGAAAATCACAGGACATCCACACTTTACAGATTTGAACTGCTTGCAAAGGGTAAAGAATCCACCTAGCTGGGCTCCCAAGAGGTGATTCAATTTGCTCTGTCAATCCAGAGACTTGCTTCTGTTGTGGGAGTGCATCCGGATATAGTTGAGCTGGAACAGCAAGGAGAGCAATTCGTGGTAAAGATCCCATTTGGCTTCACAAATCACAGTGACATGCATTCCCATGTTTACAATCTCCATGCAGTTGATGTACAAGCGGAGGTCAAGAATTCTTTATATACAGTTCATGGCATAGCAGAAGTGTTCTTTGGGAATCTACCAGAAGATGGTAGTCGCTGCATACCCCGAGAATACTCGGGTCTCAACCTTTTATTGGAGAATCCCTGCTGCAATGATCTGGATCAAAGAGCAACATTAAAATGCATGCAAAGAAACAATAAAACTGATTTGCCTCAGCCATGGAGAACACAAATCCGAAACAAAGAAAACACAAATTAGGATCAGATGGCAGCAAAAATACAAATAAGCAGAAGAATCTGTATATATAACCCCCCAAAACCCCCCTAAGACACAGTTTCATTTAGGTTTGCTCTGGGAGGCGACATAAGTAAATCGCCTTCCAAGTAGAGCAAAATACATTTAGTCTAGGATGAAAGTCAAATGGCAGAAATCACTTGCCTCGGAGAACCCTGACGCTTGTGAGAAAATTGACCCAGCTCTGACTTCAAAGCAACTAGAGCCCTTTCAGCAGCCTAGGGAGACAAATGTGCAGCCAAAAATTTTAAACCAAAGAGAAAAGGGATCAAAGAGGAACTAAAAATGTAAGCTCTACAATCTAAGGTACCTGTGCTTTAGCATCATCCCATGTTGAACCAATTCCCTTGCCAAATACTTGTCCATCTATTTCCACCTGTATTGTTATCACCAAGGGACACAAGTAACTAAGCAAAATGTCAGCAAGCTAAAAAAAAATATTAACATACATGGCAGCTCCGCCATCTTAAGTGCATATTTGATTCTTGTAACTAGGAGAATCACTACTTCGCAAACAAAATTACAAACCATATCTCCACCGACCATCTATGCATTTCTAATATCGACCTTAATATTAGCAAACAATGCTTTCCAGAGACCTTGATATCAGATTAAACGTAAAATATTATTTAACCTACAAAAGAGAGCACTGGACACAAAATTCTTCTGTTGGTGCAGGAATTTCAAGAAAGGTGAATTTATGGTAAGATCCTATGTCAAGCTTTTACAGTAGAGAACGTACATGAACTAGTGCACAAGGTGGAATGTTTTTCTTGGTTGGCAACGCATGAATGTTTGATCGACACAGTACAAGTTGCAAAAAAGTGGGCTAGTCAACAGACGTTATCTTCTATGTGAAAAGAACAGAGGAAAAACAGTCACATGAAGTGCGATAGTTTCAAAAATGTCTTCAAGGTTAAATGAACAATGCCAAGGCCAACCAAGAAGTTATTTGAATAGAATAACAGAAATGCTATATCTCATCAGCTCCCTTCAGGCTTAGCGGGGGATCATCTCTTGAACTTCTGTTGTACATATTCAAGCAATCTCACAGTGAGGTCTCTAAATTAATAAAGATCTTTTCTAAACTGATTATTAAATAGATAGATAAAACAGACACACACACAGAGCGCACTAAATGCCAATGATAAAAGCTGACCAAGATCCACTCCGCCAATGAAGCAGAACGTCACAATTAGTGCAAAATCATAAATGGTACATCGCCTCTAAACCAAGAGTAAAAAAGATTTAAGGAAGAGTTCCTAAAACTACAGCTGCGCATGTTGTTTCAATCAAACAGCAATAGCATAAAATATAGAGAAGTAAATAAGCAACCTGGGCGTATATTTCAGTTCTCCCCGGATTAGCTGAAAGTTGAGGCTGAGTTTGGAATGCCAAACCAAGTCCTTCAATCGCACACTGAAGAATCAAAATAATCAATGGCATAATCCAAGACCTCAAAGAAAAACTGAGGTAAATAGGGTACACTAAAATACCAAACTTATAAAACCTTACCAGTTCTCTAAGGGAGGCAACTGAACCCACTGACTTCTTCAAGACCTCCAGCCTTGGATCCAACACTCTGGAAGGCTCTGATGCAAACGAATGTGACACACGATCCTCCTTGAGATATGATTGATACCCAAAAGGACTCATGTCGTCAACAAACCCATTATCACTTGCATTTGGAAACCTAAATCCATCCCCTGCTGTGGAACTGGGATCAGGGTTGAGACGTGACAAGTATTTGTCTGCAGATGCAATATGAAAAGAAGTAAGAAAGATCATACACATTTAGCAACATTAACATCTGACCACGATGAACATCAAAATCCCCAGATATTGCATATTGCCGGTTAATTTTAAAAAAAACGCTCTGCACCAAGTGTCCCGTATAAGACTAGTAGAGAATGGGTATCATCACCAAGAGCAAAGATAATTTGTTATCCCCCCTTAACCCCAATCTTCCCCAACCACAAATCTTATGGCTAATTTATATTTATACCAAAAATAGGTCACATTAGATGCGTATAAAATCTCTCAAAAGTTCCTTAACACAAGGATTCAACAGCCAACATCAACATAAAAAAGTCTAAGCAAAATGAAGTAATATGATCATTGATCACTAGCTGTTCCGCTAAAGAAAGAAACTTTCTTCTCTCTCTGGCCTTCTTTTGGGTAAGGAGCTGGTTAACTGACATCACACACAACATTCATAGAATATTCTACTGAAACATTAGTCACACGTAACTAGAAGGATGACTTCTTGAAAGAAGGAAAAAGTAGCATCTATATACACTGCAAAACCTCCTATCCTTTTTTCCTTTTTCTTTTTTTGGGTCATTTTGGTTAGGAGGGAAAGGCAATGCGAGGCTCATTTACAAGTGATAAAGGTCGACATCAGCTGAAAATAAAGCATAAACGTCAGAGCTCGCATTGGAGTAACGAACAACTTAGTAAATTAGTATGAAAAATCGAACTCTGTGGCGCGGCGGCATGAAATCCTTTTAGCATGACTCCTTTTATTCCCACCAGGGCTTTTCAAGCTTATTCTTTTTTTCTCCCTTTTTTGATAAGAGCCACCAGGGCTCTTCAAGCTTATTCTCAATGTTCAAATAATATTCCCATTAGACCAAACAAAATTCACAAAGCAAAATGCCACTGTTAAGAGTCATCATTTACTGAGGAATCCTTTAGACAACTTCAAAGTCAGCACAAAATGAAAAACCCCAACGCTCTTTGAAGACTGCACAGGAATACTCATACTTCCCAGCAACAATGACATCAGTTCAGAACTATACTCTTATCACCACATTTGCTCAAAGTACACTCCATGACCGTGGAATACATATTTGGTCAGCTAAGACAAGAAGATGTGCAGTAAAGCCAACTTCTGCAAACGTCAAATCATTTCCTACTGTCAATTGTGACAGACAACAACAAAACTTACCTGCCAGATTCATAAGAGATTCCTCAGCAGCCTGACGTTGTGCTTCCCTCCTCGTCCGGCCAATTCCGTCTCCAATTTTTTCTCCAGCAAACCACACCTACACAAGCAATAGAAACCACGATTCAATAAGATGGCTAGACCTCAGTAAAAAGAAAGCAGAAAACCAGGAAGGAAGCCCGTCTTAACAAAGCTGATGACGAGCAATTATGAGCACATCAATTGTTGACGTTCATGGTACTGAAACATGGCTTTACAAAGCTCACCAGAGACACAAGCAAGATCCATAGGAACTTGCAGATTGTGCTCCATGCTCCATTAAGTAAAAGTGAGACATAAAGCTCATTGGAATAGTGGAATGCAGATATAAGTGCTCCAACATACCTCCACGGAAAACTGCAGTTCTGGACTTGAAAGCAAACCTGACTTGAATTCCACCTGCAAGTATTTGTCATAAGCATTCAGAGACCTCACAAAGAGGAGGCAGGAAACTATATCATAGTGCCGCATGATGACTGGGCATAGAGGGGAGAGTACCTTTGCTCCACACTTGAATGCAATATCCTGTAAAGCTCCAGCAGGTGTTTCTAAATATGGATCATAATGTCCAGGTTCAAGGTCAAGATCCCTGTTGCTGGAAGATGACCGACCCAAGGAGACTTCCTCACCTGTGAAACTAGAATTTGTGAACACAGCATGATGTTCTGAATATAGATTTAGCTTATTTCATGACTTTCGTCCAATGACATTCACACAGTAGTATCAAAAACCTGTTTGTTATCTTGTTTTTTCTTCCAAATTTCATGTGTGTACTTTATTAGAACAAAGTGCAGTTAATTAGGCTGCACACATAAAACACTTCTACTTAGATCAGCACGGATGATAATATCTCATCACCTATTCATGGGCAGAAAAATGCATGCAAATACGCACTCCTATAAAACAAATCACATTTCCCTTTTACACAAGAAGTTTTTTTTTTTTTTTTTTTT
>ML289418.1:48136-69251 GCA_005239495.1 Nicotiana undulata
GGGGGGGGGAGGGAGGGTTAAACCAAAGCACGAGCCCAGACTGCTTAGTTTTGTGTCTCTGGATGTTATAGGAGGTCCATACCCCACAAACTTTGTAATTTCTTGTAAAATAGCCATTCACTTTTCACCTGGTTGTTTCCACTTCTGAGTTCTGAGAAGGATTGTTGAATTAAAGCATCTATTATTGTGAATTTCCGGTACTTGACAGGCTATAGCAACTTAAAAACTAAGAAATAATGTTGGTCAATCAGAAACTGTCCAAGTTAAAGTGTCAAAATGGTTAGGAAAGATTTTACAGGAGTGATCTCAAGCATTGTTCATGAGTATACCTGGCATTGGATGAAAAGTAGGTTGTGACTGAGAAAATCTCATCCTGTCATCCCTAGGGATTACCTGGAAAAGGAACGCAAACAAACCACAGGTCGGCCATAAGTTCCTCATAAATGAATTTTCAAAGCTGTTGCAGTTAACAAATAGATAATTTACCTCTTTTGGCAGCCTTTCAAAAAGAACTCTATCAGATGGGACAGAGGTCTCCATTTTGGGAAGAAAAGGGGGATGAGGAGGCCGATTCTTGTTAATATGCATAGTCTCTGAATTTAAAGGAAATTCCTTGGGAGGCAAGGCTCGATTAAGTTGTCTAGGGCTCATCTCTTCCTCCACTGGAAACCAACCGTGTGGCTGCACCCGAGGTGGTACAGACACTTGTAATGGAGTCCCCATAGGAAACTGTGGTTCACTTGATACTTGATCTCTCGTGTCTTGACCATGTTGCAATATAAGCAGTCTCCTCCTTGTATCAGGATCTAGTTCAGATTCTGGTACCTCGCCCTCTTCCCTAGCAGGAGAACTTTGCAAGCTTGTGTCCTGAGGACTTAATTGAGTCACTGATGATTTAAGAACAGAAGTCACTTGAGGGAGATGCTGAGCAGGAAAAGGCACCACTGACGCTTGAATTGTCGATTGTGAAATAGCAGTTGGGACGGGGTACTGGAGAGCTGGTGCAATTCTTGGATCCAAATTTGTCAGTTGAGAAGGAACGCTGGTTGAAGCCAACATTGCTTCCTAAAAGGTCAAGATAGCTAAATATTATGCTACAGCATTCGACACAAAGAAAACAGGAGTTCCACTACATGCCAGAAGCAACGATGAACAGTAGAAGCGAAAATAATATTTAGGGAACAGAAAAGGCACATCCATCGCTTATGAACCTCATGAAAAGTATGGATAAACATTCTCAAACTGAATAAAAGCACTCAACCATTACAATGTTGTACCTTTAGTCTCCTTTCAACCTCAGTATCAGCCATGCCATCAAATCCAAGTGAATCTTTATTCCCATTTACAGCTGAAGGATCATCCTGACCAGCAAGTAACAGACCCTCTCATACATAGTTCATAATCATTTAATTAAAGACGGTGCGAAATTTCATCATCCATATTGGAGATAACCATGAAAAGCTAAGATCTGTTATTGGAGAGAAATGTAAATCTTTAAATTTCATTCTCACAAACCTCTGTAATCAAATAGTTGCTAACATCTGGAGCAGAAGGAACTTGCTTAATGTCATCTTCATAAGCAACTTCCGATATTCGTTGTAATAGGCCCTCATCAAAATCTCTGCACAAAGTCAGGGGAGTCAAGTGAAACTCATCTAGGTGCAATCAGATTTTTTTCTAAAAAATATAACCCAGAGAGAAAACCAAACCTAAATACAATCAGATAAAATAAGTTGGACAAGAAAGGTGACTGGCACCAACTTATCTCTAGAGTCTCTTAAAATTCAACAACAACAAACCCAGTTTAATCCCATAAGTGGGGCTAGAGTCACTTAAATCTTACTTGAAAAAACCACCTCTGACATTGCAGGCTACATTTCTGGCAACACAAAGGACAGGAACAGAATTGTTGCCCTACAGTCAAATTGTTCAAGTGCTTCAGAATGTTAACATAATTTAGCTCAACACCTCAACAAAACACTAGAAGAATGCAGTACATACTTCAGCTTGAGGGGAAAAATATGGAGCAAATGCAGGAACAACGTGCACTCGTGGTTGATCCTTCTCATCCCACACTTTCAAGCGATCATCAATCACCAATGCCATCTTAGGATGACAATTTCCATCTTGGAATACATTGAACAAAGATTTTCTCAAACCTACAGCATATTCATGAGCAATTAGTGATTAGAGAAAGAGAGAGAAAGAATGATGGCCCTGGTGAAAGCTGGGTAGTTTAGAAACTTGCCAGATTTAACACACACAATACGATCCAAGAGCTCTTTTGAGTTAATCAAATTTGAATCTGGGTCAAGAAGCCTCCACATTTCTAAAGCATAATCTCTTTCAGCCATTGTGCATACATAAACTTCAAAGCGCTTCCGACCCCTTGCAGTCAGATAGCTTCGGAGATCCTCCCAAGCAGGTCTCAATCTCACAAGAACACTAGTATCACGGATCTGCCATGATACAGATTTCGTTATGCATCCCCCAAAAAAAGGAAGATAAAGCTTCACACAACGAAATAGTTAATGCAAAAGAAGAATGGGGAAGAGAAATAGACAGTCCCATCTCTGGACCCCTTTCAGAGTTGAAGGTAGGATTTACAACTGACTCGCATTCAGTGGCGGACCCAAGTGGTGGCTAGCGGGTTTCACTAAAAATAATATTGTACATGTATAGATTAGGATTAAAGCAGTGTTGAATGAACGGCTGATTTGGAACCAGACCGGGTAACTTTAAAGGTGGTCCCGATGTTAGATTCTGAAGAACTGACGGTTCTATTGGTGACCCAAGCTTTGTAAGTTTTGTATAAATATTTATTTGAACCACTTGACAACTATTATTTTACTACTAAGTTATATACTTCTAAGATTGAACCCGCTTGTACAAAATCTTGGATCCGCCACTGCTCGCATTCCTCATCTAGTAGTCTCAGCGGACCATAGATGGCACAATTTACAAAACAAGGATAAGAAGGTACTAAGATGATGGAATACAAAATACACGTACCATTGGATTAATACGAGTAAGAATAATGTTTCTATCTTGCAACCTAATCAGGGGTCTGACGATAGGTTGGTGATTATCAGACAACGCTGGGAAAACCTCAGACTGAGATTTGATCACCTTTCCATTGTCAATAACCTGATCATTTTCGGCATACTGCTTCAAAAAAATCTTATCCTCCTGATAACGCTTGACCTCAGCCAGCATAGCAGAGGCACGCTGCGGATCTGACTCTGAATTTATTTTCCGTAGCAAGGCCTCTATTCTATCCTCAAATGAACGCATTGTGTTGGCAACTATGAGTGTCTCATCAAGATCAAATACAATGCCAAGACATCTAAGGTTTAGCATTGTTAAACAAGAATTGTAAAGCCCTGATGCAACCTTAAATCCCCAAAAGCAAGGACACTGTCCGCCAAAATTCTTAGACTGCATGGCAACTAAATGAAGCTCCTCTCTTCCAAGTGACACTACTGCAGTCTGCATAAACAGAAAGTATGCAGTAATAATTTTGATAAGCAAGCAGTTGATATTTAAATGGGAAAGAGAAAGAGCCCAAATAAATACCAGATACAAAAGGAAAGAAGTCTCAGGAAATCTAAGCCACAAAGCAGCAGACATGGAAGATGCATTTGTGACAACGGTTGCAGCATGTTTATCCATTTGCAACATTTACAGTAGACTTTCAACATAGACTTTTTTATGTTCAGCATATCAGAACATTACCATTCATAAAAGAACTTCACGTACTCTTCGAGTTTTCGTTTTTAGCAAGACCCCAGCTTAGTATTTTTATAAAAGATAAAATCAGGAACAAAAATAATCTCCCTTAGATTCAGTAGCTCTTTAATGAAACTTCAGCTTGTCCAGTAATATAAGAACAGATTGTGCCTTAATTACAATCCTACAATAAAGCCCTATCCAACCCTTTTATCAACTTCACGACTGCAATAGACATCAAAATGGCTTAGCCTTGCACTACCCCATGTAGGTCTCAAATTTGATACAAAGCTGCAAAGGGAGTTCTGCAAAAGTCCAAATTTCAAGAAAAACTGCAAAAGGGTACATGCCAAATTAGCATCTCCCTCGCAACAATTTTGGTCATAGTCCAAATTATCCATAGTCCAGTTGTTACAATTAAGATTTTGATTTTTTAATATGAAGGATCAAGAATTTAATTCCTCATTTTAAAATTTTATTCTAGGTTTTTTTTTAAACCATAATTAGTCAGTCTTGGAAATGATTCAAGTTCAATCAGGTTTTTTTTTCCTTTTAGCCATCTCAAGTTCAAGTTTTCAAGTTGAATTTGGTACACTGGCAATCAGCAATGGGTTTATACCTTGTTATCTCTGAGACAAGTGGAGTGCAAAAGAAAGAGCGGCGAGTCTTGGGACAGCGACTTTGATTTTGTTGGTTCCAATTTGAAGCTTATTCCATTTCCAGTAGTAGATGATGAAGTAATTGTGTGTAGTACTGCCAGTGGTGGACACCTCTCACTTGGTGGTGAATAGTGAGAGATCCTTATTACCTTCTCTACCCATACGACACCGTTTTCACCACCATACAACAATTCCAGTTCTCCCACCACTCTTTCTCCTTCATACAATACCACCACCGAATTATACATTTTTCTTTTTCCTTTTTTTCTCTGGAACCACAAAAAATAAAAATAAAAATCAATTTGTATCCTTTCAGTTTCTCATAATCTTCAATAGATCTGTGAAATTATGCTTTAAATCCAAGAAAAAAAAGTCAAATCATGTCAAATCAACTAATCAAACGTCATCGTTTTTCAAGTTCCAGTCAGATTATCCCAGATTTACCCAAAGAATACCCAAAAAAGTGAATTTTAGGGTTTTTATAGAAGATGATGACGATAACGATGGTGATGAAGAAGAATTAAAATCCAGAATATTTTTTTTGTTGTCGTTGTTGTTTTCAGTATAGAGAATTAAGAGAAGATTAAAGCTAGGGTTTAGATGATTTCTTGATAGCAGTTGTAGTTGTAGTACGGCGATGAAGATGACGATGCGGTGGCTCTCAATTGTTGTGAAACCCTAGATCCACAGAGAGTGAAAGGTCAATTTTGGACGCGCTCTCTCTCCTCTCTCCTTTCTCTCTCTCTCTCTCTTCCGCTTCCACATTTAGATGTCTATGTTGACGATATAAATAGATAAAACAAAGATTAAAAAAACAAAATTCGGTGTTAATTAGATATCCATTCTTGAATTCGGGAAAAGGAAAATTACCTAAAATCCTTTGTCGAATAAAAATTACTCCCTAAATTTACAAGACTACTTCGGTTACGTCACGTATATAAGGTGGAAAAAGAAGTACACTAATTAAAACAAAACGCACCCATTGGTACCTGAACCCATTTATATAGGAAAAAGTAAATAAGGTATCTTTCCGTAGATTGCTTGGTATGTACATTTGTTTTTGTTGTATTTTAGAGATTCCCACTGTCAAATCTGTTTTAATATGCTTTAATAGGTAGTTGTTGTTCACATTAAATGTAAATACATACTATATGTAGTGTAACATTTCTCAAATATTTTGTAACATTGAACTCCTAGTCATTTGAACCACATTCTTAGAAAAAATGATTGGATTTTTTTTTTTTTGTTCCGGAAACTACACAGTATATACGTTCCTAAAAATAATAGCCGGCAAAATATATTTTTTATATATTAATGTATATCATTTATGTTTTTTTTATAAATATAATTATTTTTGGATGGTTTGTCAAATGTGTAACTTGCCTATTTTTGGCTGACGAGCCAGATTTTTTTTAAACTACTTTTACTAATAAATTATTTCACTTTTTTCAAATTATTCAAACCTAATTTTAGCTCATTCCAGCACAACAGAAAATTATCATGAAACATTAATTTAATATTTCACTTAAATTTGGACTGAAATTACTATACATGATGAACATGAGGAAATATCATGATCCCGTCCATGAAAATAAATGATAGAGAAATGTATCTAAGTAATACATGAAGCTAGAGTTAGAAGTGCAATAAAATATTACTTTTTTGTGATAAATATATTTGGTGTAACTATCCGACCGATCGTTTTTTGTATCGGATCCTGTTTTCCTAAATGAGATTTATTTTGAATTTATAAATATCACGCTATTTCAAACAAGGGATAAGTAAATTTGTGAATGTGAGAGGGTAAGCAAATCCAAAAGAAAGTGAGTTTCGTCGAAGTTTGGCAATTTGGGGATAAACTACGGCTTAAATTATAATACCCGATATTTATAGACTAGTATCATACAAGGTACCACATGGCCTTGATAATAAGGTATGTGAAAAGTGAGTAATATTTTAAGTAAGTGAAAATAATTCACAAATTTGTGAATATTTGGCTAATTACCGAATAACGGGACATTACCGAATTAATTAATAAGTGAATAAAATTTTAATAACTAATATCCCACCCCACCCCATGTGGCTGCAAGACACTACTAATGACTATGACTCTTAGTCTTATTGGCTTAGTGGACATATAAAGAAAAGAGACACTTACGTGTAAGTGTAAGACATTTCAAGGTTTGGTTTCATAAGTTTATACAAAGTTGGTTTCATTACAAAGTTGAAAAGGACTATTCAAGGCCTCACATCCTTTTTTAAGAACCTACGTATAGGGAATTAGCAACATGGTTTCCATGATATAATATACTTTTGCACTCAACTAAATGCTCTAAGCTCTCTGTTATGTGGCTTTACCCTTTCAGAAGTTGGAAAGTTTGCATATCTATTAAGTAGCGTAGGCTGGATTCACGCGGTCTTATTTGAATTTCTTCCTTATTAGGTGTAATTTTTTCTAAGAATATTATACAGATTTTTCCTATTTTAATTGCGAGTCCTCGGGTATAGAGTCGAAATTGTGGGTGCGTTCTTGGTCCGAGAGGTAGTTTCGACACGAGGTGAGTCTCCTTTCTAACCTTGTAAGAGGGAATTGTCCCCATAGGTGTTTTATGTGTTGTGTGTAATTGTTTGTGGGGGCTACGTGCGTACAAAGTGACGAGAGTCCGTACGTAGCGGCTATGATTGCCATGTCCGGGTAGTTAGGCCCCACATCATGCTCTGTTTTCTACTCGTAATGAATTATATGTTATGAACCCTTGTTATAATTAATTTCATTTCTCTGAAGTTTATGGAAATTTAGCATAATATGAAAGAATTGTTTTACGGAAAAATAATAAGAATGAAATTGTTTTTACTAAAAGTAATAGTGAAAGGAATTGTTTCGGGAAAGTAATATGAAAAGAAATGAATATAGTGTGTGTGTGTGATCGCTTCGCAATTTACTTTCCGCGAGCGATGTGTGATTTCCCCTACTCATATGGGATCGGGTCGTACGCCACGGTGGATTGAAAGGTATTTGTATATAATTGAGTAAGCACACGAGTCGCAGGTATAATTCGCGATCGTGGGAAGCTTTATGGTAATGGTATATAATTGAGTCAACACATGAGTCGTAGGTATAATTCGCGATCGTGGGAAGCTTTATGGTAATTGTATATAATTGAGTCAGCACATGAGTCGCAGGTATGATTCGCGACCGTGGGGAGCTTTATAATCGAGTCAGCACACGAATCGCAGGTATGATTCGCGATCGTGGGGAGCTTTATGTTAAATCAGTATAATCGAGTCAGCACACGAGTCGCATGTATGATTCGCGATCGTGGGGAGCTTTACGACTATTCGGTGTTTATATACTACCTTACGACCCCGGCCGATTGTCTTATACCTACGTACGTATAACTATTTGTTACTGATTCATAGATGTTGACTTGTCAGTTATTTGAGGAAAAGAAAGTGGGAACCGTTATTTACTTTGATATTTGAGGGAAAAGGGGGTGAAAATTGTTATTTACTTATTTTCAGAAATTACTCGCCTGATCCTTCCCGAATTTTCCCGCCTTAGCTGCCCAAAATTCAAATCTGTCATGGCTGAAACAATTCAAAAACATCAATGATTACTCTACAGCATGCCTGACAGCTTTTGGCAGCCTGCCTGACAGCTTTTCCAGCATGCCTGAACGGAATGATTGCTTTCCACCATGCCTGGCAGCAACTTTGCAGCAACTTTAGTTTACTTTTCTTGTATTCCCAGCCATGTGTGGCTGAATGAGTCTATATATATTTGTACAAGCATAGAAAATAAGGATCTCACATTACTTGTATTTTCCCTTCCTTTGAATATAATCTGAAAATTGGCTTTGGACCCAAAACCTTTTGTGTGTCTTTCCTTCATCTTTATTTCCAGCTTTGTGTGTAAGAAGTGTTGCCACTGTTAGCACGTTTTTGTGCTGATCTTTCACTTGGACTGAAACTAGGCCGTAGCATTTTAGCTAGCTAGTTGTCCTCACGGTGTTGCTGAAATTAATCCCGTGACAATTGGTATCAGAGCCTTGGCTACTTAACATGGCAAACGACAGAGAAGATGCTGGTTATGGAAACAATCGTGGGAGAGAGGAGTCACCAACCAAAAGACATAGGCAAAAGAAGAGGGGAACCATCAAGGTTCGAGATCCTGCCTTGGACATAACAGGTGAGGGTGCACTTCATGAGCCACCCCCACAGGAGGTTTGTCTTGGCAAGAACATAGATGTGTCTACTTTAGGCCGTCTAAACACAGAAATAGATCCAACTGAGGCTGGTTTAGCCGCCTTAAATCATCGTATTGAAGTTGTTGAAGGCAACTTCGCTTCGCTTGAGTCCACTGCCATGGAGGAAATTGGGGACGTCAAGGAAGCCGTAGACATGCTGACCGAGGAGCACCGGGACGGTCTAACCAACCTGGAGCTCAAGCTAACCGAGGTTGTTTCATCTTTGCATGGAGAGATCCAGGCTCTCAAGCAACAACTGGAGGCAGCTAAACTTGTCGGTGGCGCGGGTCAGGTTCTGGTTCGTGAAACCAAGATAGAGGGCCCTAAACCGAAAGAGTTCCGGGGCGAAGGAATGCTCAAGACGTTGAGAACTTCATCTGGAAGATGGAGGACTATTTTGAGCACTTAAATCTTGTTGATGAGGCTGCCAAGATTCGGGTAGCAACCATGTACTTAGCCGACACCGCCATGCTTTGGTGGCGGCGAAAGAAAGCCGATATAGAGAAAGGCACTTGTTCTATTCGGGACTGGGAGCAGTTCAAAACCGAGCTAAAGCGACAGTTTTATCCCTAAAACGTCGTTAATGAGGCTCCCCGGAAGTTGAGGGAGCTCAAACAAACAGCTTCTATTCGGGAGTATGTGAAGGAGTTCACAAAGCTCATTTTACAGATTCTTAACATGTCCAGCGATGACTTGTTGTTCTACTTCATGGATGGCCTCCAAAACTGGGCCAAACAAGAGTTGCAGAGACGTCAAGTCAAAGACGTGGATGAAGCCATCGTCGTTGCCGATTCCTTGACAGATTATAGGACAGAAAGCACAAAAGCCAAAGACACCAGGAGCAAACCTACAAAGCCGGGAGGAGATCGGGCCTACAAAGGCAAGCAAGTTGATGCTGCCAACACGGGTCGTGATTTCAAAAGGGAGGAACACTGTTCTCACTGGCGGGACAGATACAACGAAAAGAAGAAGGCCAACGGTCCTCGCAATGGCTGCTATCTTTGTAAGGACCCCAACCATCACTATAAAGACTGTCCATCATTAGGCAAGCTTGGTGCCTTGATTGTTGCGGAACGGAGGCAAGCGGATGGGGCAGCACAAGGTGCTGCACATACTGGAGAACATGCTGCTCCGGAGAGACGGGATGTGGCTCATCTTGGCCACATGATGCTAGGAGCTTTGCTGACCAAAGAGCATGCCTTAAAGCTGGATATTCATGAGAATCCTGACCTTGCTCAAATGGGTCAGAATCTACTCAGTGATGTGATGGGCAAGGAGCCCAAATTGAAGGGAAAAGGTTCGTTGTTCGTTGATGCTAAACTGAACGGACAGTCCGTCTGTATCATGGTAGACACCGGGGCAACCCACAATTTTGTGAATGAAGTTAAGGCTAAGTCACTTGGACTTGTGTTTAGTCCTAGCAATTCCTTGCTAAAGACAGTCAACGTCAATCTCACCAACGTCAATGGGGTTGCTCGTAATGTGCATCTCAATTTAGGGGCTTGGCAGGGGTGCATTAACTTCTTTGTGGCACCCATGGATGTATTCGATATTGTCCTTGGTCTGGATTACTGGGACAAGGTTATGGCTTTCATTTCTCCTGGCCTTAACCAAATTTACATTTGGGATTCGAGGGGTCCTTGTGTGGTGCCAACTATTCGGGTGCCACAGGTTGTGGGCCAGTTATCGGCGATGCAAATTGCTAAAGGCTTCAAGAAGGGGGAGCCCACATTCCTTGTTGTTGTTACTAAAATCAAAGAACACAAGGTTGATGAAACCTTGCCTCCTTGTGTACAACAAGTTCTCGATGAGAACAGGGACGTCATGCCGGAAGAACTTCCCAAACGGTTGCCACCCCGAAGGGAAGTAGATCACCAAATCGAGTTGATTCCCGGAGCCAAGCCACCCGCCATGGGTCCATACCGCATGGCACCTCCAGAATTGGAGGAATTAAGGAGACAACTAAAGGAGCTGCTGGAAGCAGGTCATGTTCGGCCCTCAAAGGCACCATTCGGAGCATCCGTCTTGTTCCAAAAGAAGCAAGACGGATCCTTAAGGATGTGCATCGACTACCGTGCCCTTAATAAGGTAACGGTGAAGAACAAGTATCCCATCACGTTGATTGCAGATTTATTTGACCGTCTTGGCCAGGACAAGGTGTTCACCAAGATGGACTTACGGAAGGGATACTATCAGGTTCGTATAGCCGAAGGGGACGAGCCAAAAACCACTTGTGTTACTCGCTATGGGGCTTTCGAATGGATGGTTATGTCGTTCGGCTTAACCAATGCACCTGCCACTTTTTGCACATTGATGAACAAGCTGTTACATCCTTACTTGGATCAGTTTGTTGTCATCTACCTAGATGATATTGTAATATACACCAGCTGCTTGGAGGAACATCTTGCTCACCTCCGGAAAGTTTTCCAGGTTCTTAGGGAAAACGATTTGTTCGTAAAGAGGGATAAGTGTTCGTTTGCTCAGCCCCAAGTTCAATTTTTGGGGCACACTATCAGTCATGGGAAGATTCGAATGGAGAGAAACAAGGTTGCCGCAATCAAAGATTGGGAGGCCCCAAGCAAGGTAACCGAATTGCGATCCTTTCTTGGCCTTGCCAATTATTATCGGCGGTTCATTTTTGGCTATTCAGCAATTGTCGCCCCGCTCATTGATTTATTGAAGAAGGACCACTCTTGGGAGTGGACTGGTTTATGTCAAGACGCCTTCAAGAGTCTTAAATCTGCCATCACGGAGGAGCCTGTTTTGGCCTTGCCCGACTTCTCCAAAGTCTTTGAGGTGCACACGGATGCATCTGATTTTGCTATTGGGGGAGTCCTTATGCAAGAAGGACATCCAGTGGCATTCGAAAGCATAAAGTTGAATGATGCAGAGCGCTGGTACACTGTCCAGGAGAAGGAGATGACGGTTGTGGTTCACTGCCTTAGAACATGGCGTCATTGTCTATTGGGAGCTCACTTTCTTGTCCGTTAAAAACGGACAACGTAGCGACAAATTACTTTCAATCTCAGAAGAAGTTGTCACCCAAGCAAGCTCGGTGGCAGGACTTCTTGGCAGAATTTGACTACACATTGGAGTACAAACCCGGTAAGGCCAATGTTGTTGCCGACGCTCTAAGTCGGAAGGTTGTGCTAGCAACCATTGTTAGTACGAGTAATTGTGATATTCTGGAGGCCATAAAGCAAGGGATGCAGCACGATCCGGTGGCAAAACAACTTCTGACTTGGCCAGCCAAGGCAAGACAAAGAAGTTTTGGGCAGAAGATGGAATTCTTTATACCACCGGCAGGAGAGTCTTCGTGCCAAAATGGGGGAGCCTTAGGCGCACCTTAATCAAAGAAGGGCACGACACTGCTTGGGCTGGGCATCCGGGGCAAAAACGTACCTTGGCATTGTTGGAGTCAGCTTATTATTGGCCACATATGAGGGACGACATCGAGGTGTACGTTTGAACATGTCTTGTATGCCAACAAGGCAAGATGGAACACAAAGTACCAGGAGGCTTGCTTGAGCCATTGCCTGTAGCGGAGAAACCATGGGACAGTGCTACCATGGACTTCATTACATGCTTACCTAACTCGGAGGGCTTTGGCACCGTCATGGTGGTGGTTGATCGGTTTTCAAAATATGCAACTTTCACTGCAACCACTGCAAATTGCAAAGCCAAGGAGGCAGCACGGTTATTTCTCAGGGACGTGGTCAAGCACTGGGGCATTCCCAAGCATATAATCAGTGATCATGATCCCCGGTTTACTGGTGCTTTTTGGAGGGAATTATTCAGCTTGTTGGGGTCGGAATTACATTTTTCCACCAGCTTTCACCCCTAAACCGATGGGCAAACGGAGAGGGTCAACGCCCTCCTTGAACTATACTTGAGGCACTTTGTGAGTGCAAACCAGAGGGATTGGGCCAAGCTGCTTGATACGGCTCAATTCTCGTACAATCTGCAGCGGAGTGAGTCTACCGGGAGAAGTCCGTTTGAGCTAGCAACCGGCCAGCAGCCTAACACCCCTCAAATCTTGCCAGTAAGTCCAGAGTTAAGGAACCCAGGGGCGTTTCATATGGCGAAGGCATGGGAGGAACATGTAGATATGCTAGATCGTACCTGGACAAGGCTGCCCGCAAGATGAAAAAGTTTGTTGATCGGAAGAGCAGACCGGTACACTACCGCATTGGGGATAAGGTAATGGTCAAGCTTAATCCCCGCCAATTCAAGTCATTAAGGGGCGTCAACCAGAATTTGATCCGACGCTATGATGGGCCGTTCGAAATTATTGCCAAGGTTGGCAAGATCTCCTTCAAGCTTGACATGCCTAGCCACTTGAAAATCCATCCCCTCTTTCATGCCAATCAGCTCAAGCCTTATCACGAAGACAAGGAAGATGCGTAAAGAGGGTAGTCCAGCCGTGCCCAAATATTCATCACTCCTTCTGCCCTCAACAAGAAAATCGAGGCCAGTATCGACCATCAATTGGTCCGAGGCAAAGGTTGGGGCAATTCGAGCGCCCAATTTCTGGTGCATTGGAAGGGACAACCACCCGAGGAAGCAACATGGGAGAAATATGACGATCTTTGGCAGTTCAAAGAACAGATTCGCAACTACTTGAATCTTTGTGGCGTCGCGGTCGTCGCCAATTCAAGTGGGGGAGAGTGTTTCGACCCGCATGATCCTTCCCGAATTTTCCCGCCTTAGCTGCCCAAAATTCAAATCTGCCATGGCTGAAACAATTCAAAAATAGCAATGATCGGATTTCAGTGCCTTATACTCACATTGTTGCTTATCTGCCTTCACATGCTTATCGCTTTCATTATATGCTGTCATACTACTATTGTTGGACCTTAGTGAGTGTCGGGTCAACCTCTCGTCACTACTTCTTCGAGATTAGACGGGATACTCACTGGGTACATATATGTTTATGTACTCATGTTACACTTTCTGTGCACTTTGTTGCATAGTTACCTACATAGTACAGTGATTGATTTGGCGACTTACTCGGGTTGCATTCATCTGGAGGCGTTCCGCAGCTGACAGAGTCTCCCTTCTATGTATTTACATTTTATCTCTGTTTTCTTTGTCCAATTTATTTCTCGGACAAGAGTTGTATAATTGTATAAATTCTTAGAAATTGCTCATGTACTTGTGTCACCGGGTTCTGGGGATGTGTTGGTATTTCTTTTATTATATTAAGTTGATTTCCTGCAGTATGTAATTTACGGGAATTTTAAATTATTTGGTTATGAAATGCAGAAAAAGGCATGATTTCGAAAACGTTAAGCAGTAAGGTATTTTAACTAATTTAGGGGTTGGCTTGCCTGACAGTGTGTCCGGTGCCATCACGACCCATAGATTTTGGATCGTGACATTTGGCTTACTGATTAAGGGATCGTAGATGGAATGCAGCAAAATTATCTCATTCTTGAGTTTCGAATACTTAATAGAGTAGAGACGCTACCAAAAAAGACTTTTAGCAGTTTAGTTCGGACAGCTAAACATTCCATATAATTCCACCTCTTTTTGTGAAACTTCAATTGACCGCGGAACAAAATGGAGATTACTTTTTTGTAAAAATCTATAGCAACTTCACCACCTAATGTCTAGAATGTTCACAACTTTGAGGCGTTATTATCTTATTAAAATAAAGTGGAGTGTTTTCACTATTCTGGCACCAGAATAATAACCACTAGCACAGTTATTACTTGTTTGGCCTACAAAATAATCTTCCTATCCTATATATTCCATCGTGACATGTTATCTCAACCAACTCATCCCACATATGATGCTATATTTTTATACAATTTATAAAAGATCGAGTTACTTAAAATCTCATTCATTCACATTACCTTGTTGGTTTTGTCCATTGGACGGTTACAATGAGTATTTAAACTAATTAAGTTTAGAAGGACAAACAGATATTAATTGTCACATAATATACATGGTGTGATGATCCAAAGGGTCATTTTAAGAATTTAGATCCAATTCTAGGTTTATTAGCCATTAAAAGACTAATTTTAAATACTTCGATTTGCGTGCGCAGTTCGGGCATGAAATCGGAAAGCTTTTATGTTAAATATGAGAAATAGTAATTTCTAGAGTTAAAATTTGATTATAGTGGACTTTGGTCAACATTTTGAGTAAACGGATCCGGATATGTGTTTCGATGATCTCAGGAGGTCCGCAGTAAAATATGGGACTCGGGCGTATGCCCGAAAATGAATTCTGAGGTCCCAAGCATTAGAAATTAATTTTTGAAATAAATTATTTTGCTGAAATATTTATGAAATAAAGAAAAGAATTAATGTTTGAAATCATTGGTTCGGCCCCGTATTTTGGTTTCGAAGCCCGGTATAGATTTGTTATGATATTTAGGTCTTGCCTGTGAAATTTGGTGAAAAACGAAGTTCGTTTGACGTGATTCAGACATCCGGTTGAAAAGTTATGAACTATAAGTGTTCTTGAGGAAAATAATGAGTTTTGAGGTTTAATCCATAGTTTACATGTTATTTTCATGATTTGATCGCACGAGCAAGTTCGTATGATGTTTTTTCAGACTGGCGTGCATGTTTAAACACATAAAAATCGAGTTTCGGGATCATTTGGCACGAGAAACGAGGCAGAATAGCTGGCAGAAAAATATATATAAAACGGACAGACTTCTTCTTCTTCAAATTTTTGAACCCCACAACCCTAGAAATGAATTTCTTCAAATATCATTCCCAAGTCATAGGTAATCAATTCTAAACTTTACTCTTTCAATTACCCATTGTTTTTCATCACTTTTAAATCAAAAACTAAGAATTTTCATGGTAAAAATTGAGGGTTTTGGGTAGAATTAGGGAATTTTGTAAAAATCGAATCTTTACCTCAAATTGATGTCGGATTTCGAAATTAATTGTATATTTGGGTTTGTGGGTGAATGGGTAAACGTAATTTGGTCCGAACCCCGAGTTTAAACCAAGCGGGCCCGAGATCGGTGTTTTCACTTTTTGGGGGAAAACTTAGGAAAAATTGTAATTTTCAATAAATTTAGTTCATTTAGCCTTAATTAATGATATTGAGTTAATTATGATTAGATTCGAGCAAGTTAGAGCAAGATTCTAAAGGAAAAGTTGTAATTGAGCAGTGAGTGGCCTGCGAAATTGAGGTAAGTATTTGGTCTAACTTTGACTTGAGGGAATAGGAATCTCCACTTGTTTGCTATGTGAAATGCATGGGCGCGGTGTATAGGTGAGGTGACGAGTATCTATGCACCACCTAATTTGCATGTTAAGCATGATCCTTTTCCGTTCCCAACTTAATTAATTCTTGTCTTAATTGTTCTATGTCCATTATTATTTCTATGACTACTTGGCCTGGTTATTTTATTGTTAGATTTGTTGTGATTATTTTAGAAAGAGTATTGGATGTTTTAGCTGGATTCCTTGTGGTACATAACGGTTGAGCGGTTTGACATTGTTTGTGTTCCTGTTGGTTTCATTTTTGATAATATTGAGAAAATGATGAGGAATGCAGTTTAACTGTTTTATGATTGTTGAGGTTTACGTGGTTGTTTGGTTTCAATTGATTGTTGCCAATTGTTATGGCAAGTGTATTAAAAGTGTTGGATGTTCTCTTGATTTTATCATGGTACATAAAGACTGAGCTGGGTTGACAACGTTACGGTGTTTACATATATTCTTGTTGATTTTATTGTGAAATAATATTGGTTGAAGCTTACGAGCTATACTGTTTTATTTTTGAAGTTTGTTGAAATAAAAGTGTTGTGAAAGGCTTGGCCTGAACTGTGAAAGTTTTTGATGAATAAGCAAAATTGGTGTGATAAGGGCCTGTGATAAGGGGGTTGTGATAAGGGTGGATAATTGATTGTAATATTGTGAATAGGTGGGATCGGGTTGTACACCGCAACAAGACAATGATAAGGGATAATATGCATGTTTTACTGTTTATAAAATAAAGGATGGAACAGTCATTATTTTATTGTCATTATTTCATACTCTACTTTTACTACTATTTTAAAGTGAAACTTGTTCTGTTTACAATTTGTCGATACATAAATATTGTGAAAGGTTTTGACTTGAAAGGCGGTGATAAGGGGGTTGTGACAAGGGGCTGTAATAAGGGGGTTGTGATAAGGGTCGATAATTGATTGTGATACGGGTGGATAAACGTGATACGGGTGAATAAATTGATATGATATGTCTGGTGGAATCGGATTGCACGCCGCAACAAGGAGCAATAAGGGAGGACAATTATATTTTTAATGATTTTCAAAGGGAAAAAAACCAAGATTTGATAGCTACCATTTTATATTACTATTTTTCGTATTTTGGCACTACTTTTATTTAAAGTTAAAGATTGGAACTTGAAAATCATTTGAGAGGTTGTTATAGTTTATGCCTGGAAAAGGCGGCTGAGTTATTTCATTGTTGTTGCAGTACTTTATTATTTGTTTAGATTTCCTTCTTGCTTTATATTTATTGTCTCAGTTATATTTTTCTTGTTCGTGTAGAATTGCTTTATTGTGTTATTTTATATATTATTATCACCGATTACATGTTGTTAATGTCCCGTCGTAGCCTCGTCACTTATATTACTATTTTTCATATTTTGGCACTACTTTTATTTAAAGTTAAAGTTTGAAAACTTGGAAATCATGTGAGAGGTTGTTATAGTTGAGGCCTGGAAAAGGCGGATGAGTTATTTCATTGTTGTTGCAGTACTTTATTATTTGTTTAGATTTTTTTCTTGCTTTATATTTATTGTCTCAGTTATATTTTTCGCGTTCGTGTAGAATTGCTTTATTGTGTTATTTTATATATTATTATCACCAGTTACATGTTGTTAATGTCCCGTCGTAGCCTCGTCACTACTTCGTCGAGGTTAGGCTCGGCACTTATGTATTGGTAAAAAATAGCTTTACACGTAGCCAGAATCTGGATGACTCAGCCAACTATGTGGACCAAAGAAAACAGCACATATGGAGGTAAAGATACACGGAGGCACGGGATAAAAGAGATACGGTTAGTATACTCTAACCACGAGAAAGAACCAAGGTTGAAATGAATCTAGACAAAGCAACGGGCAGGTACAAGATTAACTCAACAGGCACGAAATTGATTTATCAACCACGAGTATATCAGCCACGGGAAACCTAATGAAGAAGAAGAGACACGGTCATGACGAATTTGGACACAATAATGGGCAGATTCGAGGATCAACAGTTAATGTCATATACGTTATGTAACTCCTAAAATAACAATTACGATTCACCATTGTAACACCTCATTCATGCAATAATTAGTCATTAATGAGCCATCATTACTGGAATCCAAACGTTGTACTAGGAGAATCTCCCTATAAAAGGGAAGAAAATGTAACAAACAAGACATCTGAATTCTCGAATATAAACTATTTTATTTCTCGCATATTGCTATCAATCTATTATTTCTTTACTTATTATTTCATTATCTTATCGATTATCAGTAACCCGAGTTTATCCTAAAATAGCTTTGGTCAAAGGATCTTATTCTTTGGTTAAACAAATTGGTTCCGTTGTCGGGACACTGATAATCATCGTTTTCTCTACCAGCTGATATCCTTAAAATCATGTCGAATTCCAACAACAACGACAACAATAACAACGTCAACAACAATTACGATAACAACCAGCAAAGAAATGGAACCCCAGTTCCAACTCCTCCTCGAGAAACTCCACGTGCTTCGAGAGAACCATCCCCTGAAAGAGCTAACAATCGTAACAATAACGAACAACCAGTGGAGCCAGATCAAATACGGCAAATGATTGCCGAATACGTGGGGAAGGCTTTGCAAGAGTTTGCAAGGGGATTACCACAAGTACCTCCAGTACCACCAACACTGCCTCCGAATAATACAATTGTAGTAGAGGATCTGCAAGCGGGGTTAACAAATTTAACCAGGGATGAAACTCTCAATACACCTCTTGAAACACGACCAGGTACGACTAATAATTCGGAATTACAAAATTTATTACTAACCATGCAGAAGCAAATGAAAGAACAGAACGATCGCATCGAGCAAATCCCTGGTGTTCCGCCTATTATCAAAGGAATCGATGTGGATAGGTATTCTCAACAACCTTGGAAGCCAAGTGCAGCTCCGTTACCTATACCCAAGAAGTTTAGAATGCCTGATGTTCCCAAATACGATGGAACAAACGACCGACGTGATCACGTGACTGCTTTCACCACTGGAGTAAAAGGCAAGGATTTAACAAAAGAGGAAATACAATCAGTCCTTGTCAAGAAATTCGGAGAAACACTCAGGAAAGGAGCCTTAACCTGGTATTCTCTTCTCCCTGAGAACTCTATAGATTCTTTTGCTGAACTTGCAGATTCGTTTATAAAAGCACACTCTGGTGCACAAAAAGTTGAAAAACGAATGGAAGATATATTCAAGATAAAGCAGGGAGACAAGGAATTGCTCCGTGAGTTTGTAGATAGATTCCAACGGGAAAGAATGCAACTACCGAGGGTGCCTGACAACTGGGCAGCCATGGCATTCACAAGTAACTTGAACGAGAAAAGCTCAGAAGCCACGAGGCGACTCAAAGAGAGTCTAAGAGAATTCCCAGCCACGACATGGAATGATGTGTACAACAGGTACAGTACTAAACTCAGGATTGAAGAGGATATAATTGCACGATCAAAAGATGAGGAATACCCCAGAACAAGACGCCCAGAATCAGAGAAAAGTTCAGGTAAAAACAGGCATGATCCTTACTTAGGATCCTCGGGACGTGACCTACGTCCCAGGTTCGAAAATACAAGACCTTCGAGAAGAGATACAAACTCATCCTCATCTAGATCCAGGAGAGATCGAGATGAACAATTCCGGGATATTACCCGAATTGGACACCATAACTTTAATGTAAGCAGCACTGAGCTCGTCTCAATACTAAGAAGTATGGGAGACAAAGTTAAATGGCCGAAAGAAATGCGTTCTAATCCTAACAGGAGGAACCTCGATCAGTGGTGTGAATTCCACAATGATCATGGCCATAGAACAACAGATTGCAGATTTTTACAAGGTGAAATAGAACATCTATTAAAACAAGGCTATTTAACAAACTTGTTTAGTGATAAAGGTAAACAGGCATATATGAAGAACATGCAGGATCCACCAAAACCACCCTCCCCAAAACGGACTGTCAATGTCATACATGGAGGAGAAGAAGTAAACGGGATAGTCTGCCAGCTAACATCAAAAGTCACGAGCACCCACGGAAAGCGAGTTCGAGAAGAAACGAGGGAAGATCAAATATCTTTTGATTCGCAGATTTTGGTGGATTAATACTTCCAGACAATGACGCGCTGGTAATATACTTACTCATTCATGACACTAACGTTAAAAGGGTGTTGATTGATCCAGGCAGTTCAGTCAATATTATTTTGATGAAAGTCATGGAAGAAATGCTAGTAGAAAACAAAATGATTCCAAAGGTTCGAGCCATATCTGGGTTCGACAATTCAACAGTGATAACTAAAGGTGAGATCGAACTCAATACTTACGCTGAAGGAGTCGTCAAAAATGCAAAGTTCCAAGTCATTAATACAGAAATGGCTTACAATGTCATCTTGGGAAGACCATGGATTCATGACATGAAAGTGGTCCCATCTACTTTACATCAAGTGATAAAATTCCCTTCCAAATGGGGAATAAGGCAAATAAGGGGTGATCAGCAAACCTCGAGGAATATTAATTCAATAACTCTTAACAACAAAAAAGACGCGGAAGAAACAACGAATTGTCAAACAGAGGCTCATCGACAAACATGTATGGAACAAACATCTTATCAGCTACGTACCAAAGAAATAGATATTCCAATAGGTACAGAAGAGGATAATGACGAAACAAATCATGTAATCATAAAGAATGAGCCAGAACATGCGGACATAGACTCCAGACCAGATTTCATTCGTGAACCAGAAGAAGAAGGACATATCAAAACAACTGCTGAAGAACTCGAAGTTGTTCCCATCTCTGAACAAAATCCAGAAAGGAAACTTTACATTGGCATAAAATTGTTAGAAAGATTAACTCCAGAACAAAAAGGTATGTTAGTCAATTATTTAAAGGCTAATGAGGATTGTTTTGCATGGTCCCATTCGGATATGACAGGTATCCCACCAGAAGTGATGACTCACAAATTAAACGAAGATACATCGTTCGTACCTGTTAAACAAAAGAAACAAAAGCAAAGACCTTTTAAAAATCAAGTGATCGATGAAGAAGTCCAAAAGCTTTTAAATATAGGTTTGATACGGGAGGTAAAGTATCCTGACTGGCTAGCTAACACAGTAGTAGTACCTAAAAAGAACGATAAATGGCGGGTATGTGTCGATTATACTGATTTAGATAAATCATGTCCTAAAGATTCATTTCCCTTGCCACATATAGATCAAATGATCAATGCAACCGCGGGTC